>PVLA01008008.1:0-95252 GCA_004027455.1 Hydrochoerus hydrochaeris | reverse complement strand
TCTCCTATGGAGCCATGAAAGAGAAAGAAAGAGGAGGAAGAGAGGGAGAAAGGGCGGGAGAGAGGGAAGGAGAGGAGCACAAGGGGGAAGCACTACAAGAAACCAGCAAGCCCAGGCGCAGAGCTGGGTGCTGTGGAGGTGCCAGGGGTAGAGAAAGACAGGACTTTCAAAAGAAAGAAGAGAATGAGCTGAGGCCCGGGGAACTCCTATCATCCTGAAAGTTTGCCAACCCTCTTCTTTGTCCAAGTCCCTCAAGCAATCAGAAATAAACTGACTACTGCAGGTCCTCAGGAAACTAACTCACAAGCCAGACGTCTAATCCATAAATGTAGTTAACATCCATTAGGAGCAGGCAGAACACAGCTCAAGGTGTGAGAGAAAACAGACAAAGCTCTAACTCCAGCCATCCATAAGCAAAATGCAAGGCAGACATAATTACAGGCTGGGTGCAAAGTGCACTTTCATATCCCATCACTGTTCCACCGCAGGTACCCACAGGCCTGGAGAGGACACAGGCCCAGGGCCTTTCCACTGCTGTGCAACCAAAGGAAAGCAGGGGCCAGGCGCCCTGGTGCTCTTCTCTCACGGGCTCTGCAGGAAAACCTGCCCTGGGACCCGGTCCCCAGAAGGCGCGATTGCAGGGCGGCCCAGGGGCACAGGGGCTCACCCGCAGGACCACCGGATGCCTTCAACCCTCAACTGCCAGTATAAGCATGCTGACACATAAGCGCCCAGGGTTTTAAAACAGCTCTGACGAAAATAAAACTATAAAGGGGCGTGGGCGCACACCCAGAAAGCAGATGGGGCGCGCTGAGACCGTTAACTGAACACCTCTCCAGCCAGGCACCCTCCCCGCCAGGACCCCGGCTGCGGGGACGGCGCTCGCGGACGCCACAGCCCGGCCGGGCCGCGCCCGGGACGCCCTCACAGCGCCGGGAGCCGCACCAGCCGGCCGGCCACGGGGCCGAGCCCGCGCCACGCAGCACGAGGCCGACTGCGCACGACGGGCCCGCAGGGTTGCGACCACCGCGACGGCCGGAGCGCGGCGCCGCGCGGGGCCCGGGCACGCCGCCTCGCGCCCTCACCTGCCGAGGACCGCCACCGCGCCCTCCGCCGACGTCGCCATGGCCGCCAGCGCCGCAGGGCGGGGGCGGGGCGTCCGGGCCGCGGCCTGCGCACGCGCGGGCGTGGGGCGGGCTCCCGCGCGGGACTCTGGCGCGGTACGTGGGTGCCAGGCGGCAGGGCAGACGCGAGACCTGCGTGTCTGTTTTTGTCTCTGCTGTGCGCTTAAAGTGAGGGGCCCCGGAGGGCCCCGGGGTTCCCGAGCGGTCGGGTCTCCAGACTGGAGGGCTGCTGCGCACGCCAGCGGGCCGGCTGGGGCGGTGGGCAGCGCGGCCTCGCGTTCCCACGAAGGCCCTGCGGCCCGGTCAGGGCTTCGCGCCAGCGGGCGCGGGGGCCGCCAGACGCGGTGCTTGGAGAAGCGGAAGGACTGTGGGGTGCTGCGTCCCCCCTCGCCCCACCCCAGCTGTCCCCAAGCCCCTCGCCTCCTCCCCTTCACCTCTCTCCTCCCCACTTCCTCCCCGCCCTCTGCTCCCCTTTCCCCTTCCCCCTCTCTTCTCCCCTTCCTCCTGCCTTACCTTCGCCCTCCTCCCTCCCTTCCCCTTTTCCCTCTTCCTTCTTCCCTCTTCTCCTTCCTTTCTACTTCCAGGAAACGCCCTCGTGCCCTGCACCCATGCAGCACAGGGGAAGGACAGCCCACCTCCTCCAGTGCAGGCTGATGAGAGGCGCTCAGGCTGGGATTCAAACACAGAAACAGCCTCAACACCAGCGGTGCTCTAACCGTCTCCAGAGCCAAGACTACAAACAGAGACCCCTCTGAGGGCAAGTTAGAGTTTTAAAAGTCACTTGAACACAGAAATGTGAGGCCAGTCTTTTAGATACTCTTCACACGTTCTGGGCCTTTAACCATTGCAAATGAGGGTTCATCTGGCCCTCCACGTAACCAGTAGGAACTGGGTCTCCAAGCACCCTTATAAAAAGCCGAGTGTCCTGGTGCAGGCCTGTAGCCCCAGCAACTCAGGAAGCTGAGTCAGATTGCTTGAGGCCAGGAGCGCAAGGCCAAACTGGCCAATGTAACAAGACCCTATTTATTATTATTTTAAAAAGAACCCTTGTAAATATGTCAACCTTGTAGTTATTGCTTGTACTTTGGGATCGTAAGTCTTTCCGTCTATTTGTCAGCATCCACAATGGCAAGTTAATTTGTTGGCTTAAAATTAGGTGAAAATGTAGACCTCTCACAGTTTACCCATACCAAATTTTTTTAAGAAGATAAAACCAAGGAATATAAAACAAAACCTATCAAAACAAACCAGTACAAGTGATACGAGACTTCAAAATATTACAAAATCAACAATAGTTACCATAATGCCCTTTGCTGTCTTCAAAATAGCTGTGGATACCTTTGGATATAGTTAAAATTGAACAAAACAAAATAGAGCAGAAACAATAAAAGCAAAACAATGAATGCAATAAAGGGCTTCAAAATAAGCCTATAGTAAATCCAAAATGGCTACCATAATACACCTTGCTATCTTTGAAGCAGCTGCTCCTGCCATAGGATATAACATAAAAGAGAATAAAACCCAAGCCAACAACACAATGAAAACGATACAGGATTTCACAACAAGATAATAGGAAATCAACAAAAAAGAATAAAACCCAACCCAACAATACAATGAAAACTATATAGGACTTCAAAACAAGATAATAGGGAATCAACAATGGCTACCACTCTCTAAAGGAGATCCGCCCCCCCCCTCCAGATGCTACACTGCATACTGCTATGCTCTGAACAGATGATCAGAGCACTGGCCCTAGACCTGCAAGGTCAGTGAAACACCAAAGCACCACAAGCATCCAATTTCATTTCACCTTTATAGCTATCATTACAGCCTGTGTTTCTCTGAATCAGCTAGGTGCTTGGGGAGGGGGAAGAGGGGATACTGGTACTTCTTGTTTGCCAGCCCACAATCCCAGAGGGGCTGGGGTCTCACGGTCTCCACTTCTGAGGCAGCCAACACATGGTACTGGTTCCCAGGTGGGGCTTGCTTCCTGATGTGGTCTTGTTCTCTCCTCCCACCACACATACAAATTTGAAATGCATGTGCATTTTGACTCTAGTTCCAGACAGCTATTGTGCAGAAATACAAGTGGACAGGAAGATAAGTCTGCTTATTTCAGTATAGTTTTAATAGAAAATATTGAAAACATGATTAATATATACAAATGAGTAATGGCTTTAAATATTAAGACATTTTCAGAGAGTATCTGCTTTGGATCAAGATGGAATAACTGGTACAAAAGCCAAATGGACCAAACAGAAGGAGGATGGCCAGAGGAGAGGACTCTAGGGTTCTACAGAAGATGCCCCTCAAGCCTTCAGCTGAGTATCGAACTGTGCACAGGAGGGAGGAACTGAACACAGGCTGATCCCAGAAAGGAGTGGGTCAAACAATCCCTGGAGTTTGTACAAGGCCAAGAAGCATTGTGTCCCCACCAGCTATCTGGAAAACTCATGATATACAAAACCACAGCAGAATACTCAGAAATACATTGCCTTAGCAGTGGTGTTATTTAGTCCTAAAGCCTCCTATGGAATCAACCTAAGAAAGATTAAAAGCAAGCCTCAAAAGGACCAGCCTGATTCCAAGCAATTAAGTGTACCCCAGAACAAAACCCAATAGTATTTAAAGGAATATCACAGAAAAAAAGGAGCTAATGATGGCTGATCAATGAGCAACAAAATACAAAGCCTCCTGGGAGAAACAACTCATATGCCAGAATAAAACATCCTGGAGAGATCCAGACAGAGGGAGACAGATCCTCTTGACACAGGAAGAAATTAAAACATAAAAAAGCTCGTCAAACACGTCAGAACTACAACTGGAACAACTAAAAATTACTCGACCCAGCGTTTTTGCTGTGACCTGCCAAGTTTGCGCTGGCCTGAATTTGCGCCAGCTTGAATCAGCGCCGGCCAGCAGAGCTGCCCAAACTCGTTCCCGCCGCCACTCACGGGAACCACAGCAGCGCTGAAGTCAGGGGTTGGTGAGCCCAACAGAGAGCGGAGCCGGCAAAGGGACCTTCATTAATCCACAGTCAGTGCTAGGAATGAGACCCCCACCCCATGGGAAGGGTGAGACCAAATGGGCAACATGTTGGCATCGGCCAGGAGGAGCCTGAACTGGGAGCAACAGGGACTTCAGTTGGTTGCTCTCTCCCCACAGCAGATTTGTGGGATTTGCTTGGCCTGGGTCACACCCCTGGCTGGGATCCAATGAGCCATCCCAAATTGATTCACTGCGCCTAGCACGCACTAACCTGGTGAAGGCCCCGGAAGTTTGGCTGGCCTGGTGGGGAGGGGCTGGCAAACGCAGCCACTGCTTACACCTCAGTGACAAGAGCAGGCAGGAGAGGATGGAGTTCCCTTGCCAGCGTGCTTCGGAGGAACTGTGGCCAACAGGAAAGGGGGCTGCAACCTCCACTGTGCACCTGTGTAGAGGAGGCTGGGACCATGACAGGAGAGAGAGGCAAGAGGAGGCCCCCAGACGAGCTCAAAACTGAAATATTAAGTCAGGTAAAGCAAGATATGAGTAGAGCAATAAAAGAAATGCTAAGCATCTCCCATGAAGACACAGACAAAAGAAGGGAGGAACACAAAAAAAGGAGAGAAACATTTGATAAGGAATATAAAGAAAATATAGAATACATGAAGCAGATTCAAAGAGATTACCAGGAAATTAAAACTCCATTGAAAGCTGGAAAACTCCTTAAAAGAAACTAAGGATAGACTATCAAAACTTGAAGACAAGTTTGCAATGTGTGATCATGAAAGGAAAGATCTCTTAAAAATAACAAGGAAACAGGCAGTAACAATACAAAGGCTAGAAAACAACAAGAGAATCTACAATTTAAGAATAAGAAATGAGAATAAAGAAGCAGGAATACAAACAGGTGAATTACAAAGGCTATTCATGGAAATAATTAAGGAAAACTTCCCAAGCATGGGAAAAGAAAATGACATTCAGTTGTGTGAGGCATACAGAACTCCAGCCACCTACAACCAAAACAGATCTACACCCAGACATATAATAATCAAGATACCAAAAATTCAATATAATAACAATATTAAAAGCTGTCAGAGAAAAGAAACAGATTACCTATAAAGGTAAGCCCATCAGGATCACAGCTGACTTCTCGACACAGACCATCAGATCAAGAAGAGCTTGGAGCAAAATATTCCAAGCCCTGAAAGAAAATAACCTCCAGCCCAGATTGATGTACCCTGCAAAACTGTCACTAGAAATTAATGGAGAAACAAGATGCTTCCATAACAAATAAGAACGGGGGGAGTTTGTGACCACCAATCCAACCCAACAGAGAATACTGAAGGACATTCTAGAGAGAGAGAGAAAAAAAATACCAGGATTTTAGGAACAGTGGCAGAAAAGCCTCAATGAGTGAGGCAGGCAGTAGAATGAAGGAGAAAAGTAGACAAACAAAGGCAGAAAAATAGCATAGCAGAAATGAGGCAGAGAAGGATAACTACAATCTCTAACATAGATGGCCTTGATACGCTATATTGTTAATAGTGCACCAGGATTTAAAACCCACATTACTCACACCACTCTGCTTAGATGAATTATATTGTTCCAGTCATTCTACCTGTACTAGATTTGAAGGCACAGACAGTTATCCTGAAAATAACAGGATATAGTATGGTAATCATCCTTAATTTCCTATTAACTTAATCTAAAGCTCTGCAAAATCTACACTGTTTTACCATGGCTGATCGTAATCAAATCTGGTTTGTTAGATCGCTGTTTTGTATTGATAGATTTTATTCAAAGCTGTTATGATTGATAGTATCAAGTCTGACAGTATAGGCAACTGCACTTAAGATGACAAGATCCACTAGAATATCCACTATGGTTTGATTATTACCTGCCTTTGAAGATTTACACTGTCTATAATGTTTTATTTTTACTAACATTGTTATGCACTGCTATATTCAATTATACTGCTATATTCAATTGTGCCTGATGATATAGACAATTGTATTGAAGATAATAAGAAACAATACAGCAATCATTGTAGATCACCTTGTACTGTGGTTTTATATGACTTTTGGTTTCATGTTTTTATAGGAATTTGTTTTGTTTTGTCTTGCTGTGTTTTGTTTTTCCCTCTAATACAGAAAGGATAGAAATACATGTAGAGACCCATGCATTGGTAGCTGTTTACACTTTCACTGTTTGAATATCTACTTTGTATGCTTTAATTTTGTAACTTGAACAACTATTTCTAAGAGGACAATATGTAATTTATCAACTAGTGATTTCTTATTATCTTTTTTTGAAATTCTGTATTATGTCTACCCTTTACATGCTTTAATACATAAGCTTTAAGTAATTTTTACTAAAGTGTATTTTAATACTTGTTCTATTTTATGATTATTATTCTGCCCAGTTCATAAATTAAACTTTATCATAGTTGTGCATGTATAGGAAAAAAAGACAGCATGTGTAGGGTTGATCATTCCGTGGCTGCAGAGCCCCATGGGAGAACTGGGAACCGCTGTATAGTGTAAGAGAGGGGTGCTGTGGTTCCAATGTGGCTGTCCCCCCCCAGGCTGATGTGCCAGCAGCTTCATCCTCAGTGTGGTGCTGTTGGTGGAACCTTGTAGAAATGAGGCCCAGTGAGAGGTGGTTAGGGCACTGGGGGTTTCACCCTTGCGAGAGAGGAATGTAGTTTTGAGAGACCCTGGTTAGCTATTGCAAGAGGGGGTTTCTATGAGTGGAGGCCCCTCACTAGGTCAGCCCTGTTGGCCCCCTTCCCTCCTGTTTCTCCACGAAACAGCACCCCCACCTCACCCTACCCCACCTGCCCACCAGAAGCCACACAAGTGCAGCCACAGACTCGTGGAGTTTCAGCTCCAAAAACTGATGAGGCAGTAAACCTGTTTTCTTTACAAAGTAAGTACCCAAGCTTCTATTTGTTACACCAATAGAAGATGGGACCCCATCAGGATCTTGTATTTGGTCTGTTTCCCGCTTCTGACCAGAGTGCCTAAAACGCTTGTGACCGTTGTCTGCAGTGGGGGCAGTTTGTGGACTAAGTCCTTAACTTAGTTTCAAAATGGAGTTAAATTTTAGGATAGTTGGTCAATGTTTGCTGAAGAACTGAATTAAACTGTCATGAGAGAGGAATCCACGCATCCATTGTCTGTAGTGAGGCCTTGAAAGTAGCAGAGCATAGTGACCTTATAAAACGGACCATGAGGGGCTGTCTTCCCCTTTTTCTCCCATGTAGAAGAGGGTACACATCAGACCTTAACATTGCTATTATCCTGGTTTCAGATTTCCAGACTCCAGAACTGTGAGCAATAGCATTCTGGTGGTCATAAGCCACTACTGCCAGTGAGGGTACTTATTACGGCAGCCAGAGCTGACTAAAACACATACAAAGATAATTCCGTGGGAGGAGGCTAGTGTCTTTAGCAAATGCTTCTGGAGCAATGGGATGTAGGGAATAATCATGATAACCACACTACTCCCTAGCTCCCACCACACACAAAAACTCCTTCAAAATGCATCCTACACTTAATGTAAAACTTAAAACTACTAAATAACTAAAATAAAGCATAGGGGGAAACTTGGTGACCTTATAGTAAGCAACTATATTTTTAAATTGTTTTTCCAGCCCCTTCTATCTTTTGGTCCCCTTCCAATTTGTAAAAGATCCATCTCCCCACTTCTAATTATCTAGCTTGTAGTCTCTCATGTATATTTTGTATTTATCACATAGCAGAAACCACATGATATTTAAATTTGTGTGCCTTATTTCACTGTCTCAAGGTGTATCCACTTTCCTACAACTGTTTGAAGTTTATTCTTCTTTATGGTAGATATCCATTGTGTATAAATACTGTATTTTCTTTATCCATTCATCATACCTTTTCCAAACTTTAGCTATTATGAATTGTGTTGCTTTAAATATGAGTCTGTAAGTATCACTGTAATATAATGTCTTTAAATCTTTCAGGAAGATAGCTGAGAAGGGACAACTGGGTTGAATGAAATTTCTAGTTATTAATTCTTCGGAATCTCTACACTGATTTCCATAGTAGTTGTATTAGTTTACACTAACACTGTGAAAGAGTTCCTTTTTCCCTGCAGCCTGGCCAGCACTTGTTATTATTTGATTTATTGATGATAGTCACTTTTTCTGGAATAAGATGAAATCTCAGTGTTGTTAAACTACATTTCTCTAATGACCAGAGATAACGAATATTTTTATGTATTTATTAGCTTTTTTTACTTCTAATAAGTGTATACTCATTGCATTTGACCTTTTTTATTGAGTCTTTTACATTTGGAGTCTAATTTTTTTTTTTTTAGTTCTTTATTACATATATTAGTCCTCTGTCCAGGGACTAGCTGGCAAATTTTTTTTCCAATTATATAGATTGTCTTTACATTCTGTTGATTGTATCTTTTGCTGAAGAAATTTTTAATTTGATATCATTGAGTTTGTTAATTCTTGGTATTATTTCTTCTGCAACCGGAGTTCTGTTCAGAAAGTCCTTGCCTATTCCTATCTTCAAAAGTTTTACCTATTTTATCTGCCAGAAGATTAAGTATTCTGTTTTAACATTTAGAACTTTGATTCAATTTGATTTTAGTTTAGTATATGGTGAGATATATAGGTGTAAGTTCATTCTTTTCCTTGATCCTTTTGTGAATAATGTTTTCCTAATTTAGTTCCTGGTGATTTCATAACTGGTATAAAGGTACACTATTCATTTTCGTGTGATGACTTTATATCCTGATAATTTGGTCATTAATTCCTGGAGGTTTTTTGGTGGAATTTTTTTAAATCTTTTATGTAGAATATCATGTCATCTTCAAATAATGATAGTTTCTCTTCCTTTCCTATATATATCCTTTTTATTTCTTTCTTTTGCCTGATTTCTCTGTGTAATAATGATTTTGAGAACCATATTGGAAAGGAGTGATGATAGATCCTATATTCTTCCTGATTTTAAAGGGAAAGCTTTCAGCTTTTCCCCATTTAATGTGATGTTGGCTATTGGTTAGTCATAAATGGCTCAATCTAATGATTGAAATAAGGTTCCTCTATGCCTATTTTCTTTGGATTGTTTGTCATAAATGAATGTTGGATTTTGTAAAAAGAGTTTTTCTGTGTCAATTGAGATGATCATGGAATTTTTCTTCTTGCTTTTATGTGATACATGTATGGATTTGTGTTTGCTGGACCATTTCTACATCCTTGGGATGAATCCTACTCGGTCATGATGCATGATTTTTTAAATTATTTGTTGCATTCCGTTTGCTAGTATCTTGCTGGGGATTTTCACATCTATGTTAATTAAAGAGATTAGCCTGGCTGGGGATTTAGCTCAGCGGCATAGGTGCCTGCCTTACAAGCATGTGGTCGTGAGTTCCATCCCTGGTACTGATTTAAAAAAAAAAGAGAGATTAGCCTGTAGTTTGTTCTTTTTTTGGGGGGGGGGGTCCTTTTATGGTTTTGGAATCAGGGTAATGCTAGTTTCTAGGAAGGACTTTAGGAGTACTGCTTTCCTTTTAATTTCATGAAAGGGTTTGAGGAATACTGTCATTAGTGATCCCTCCAATTTCTTGTAGAATTCAGTATGAATCCATTGGGATCTGGACTTTTTTTCTTAGTTGATAGTTTTTACAGTACTTTAATTTCATTATCTGTTACTGGATTTTTTAGGGATTTTATATCTTCCTTGTCTGCTTTGGTATTTCACATCTATCTGAAAATTTATTAATTTCTTCTGATTTCTCTGATTTATTAGAGTGCAGATTCTCAAAGAAGTTAAGAATCATCTTCTGGATTGTGATCATCTCCATTGTGATTTCACCTTTTAAAATTTCTAATTTCATTGATCTGGGTCCTTTGTTTCCTTTTGTTTGGTAAACTTAGGAAAGGGTTTATCTATTTTCATTTATTCTTTCATTAATTCTTTGTAGTTTTTTGTTTTTGTTTTTAAAAGACAAATTTATTCAGCATCATGATCAGAGTATTACATTTAGCAATCAGCAGCATGGTTGCAAAAAAAAAAGGTCTACATTAAAACCCTTTGTTGGAATGCTTTACACTTTCCACAGAATAGAAACTAAAATAACCTGTTATACAATAAGTCACAAATACAGTCCTCGAGTTTTTGCTCACACATGTGAGTATTGTCTAAAACATGTCTTCTTTGTAGCAGCGAGGCCCTGGCACCACTGTGCTTGGCGGAGTTCACAAATCCGTGGTAACCTGTAGCTTCCCTGTCACTTCCCTGGCTTTCCTCTCCTGCTAAGCTTTGCTTCCTGGAGTATTTAAAACCTTCTGCCACTGCCATAGCTACTGCTGGTGCTGCTGCTGGAACCACCATAGCCACCTTGATTTCGTGGTTTAGTAAAGTATTGGCCTCCACCACCATAGGGCCCAGAGCTTCTGCCTCCAAAGTTTCTTCCCTTCATGGGTCCAAAATTTGAAGACTGATTGTTATAACTGCCATATTCACTGTAGCTTCCACCACCTCCATAATTGCTTCCATCATTACCAAATCCATTGTAGCCATCCCCACTGCCACCATATCCACCTCTGCCACAGCTGCCACCAAAGCTACCTCAACCACTACACTGAAGTTTCCTCTGCTACCAAAACTGTCATTGCTACCAAAACCACCACCAAAATTTCCAGAACCACTTCGACCTCTTTGGCTCGATGAAGCATGAGCCATCTCCTGCTTTGACAGGGCTTTCCTTATTTCACTGCTGTGGCCGTTCACAGTACGGTATTTCTGAATGACCATCTTATCCACAGAATCATGGTCATTAAAGGTTACAAAAGCAAAGCCCCTCTTCTTTCCACTGCCTTGGTCAGTCATGATTTCAATCACTTCTATTTTTCCGTAATGTTCAAAAGAATCTCGTAGGTGATGTTTTTCAGTGTCTTTTTTTCCCCTTTTTTGAGACAGGGTCTCACTATGCAGTTCAGGCTGCCTTGAGCTCACTTTGTAGCCCAGGCTGGTCTCAAACTCGCAACAATCCTCCTGCCTCAGCCTCCTGAGTGTCTTCTTTAATGCCACCAACAAAGATCTTCTTCACTGTTAAATGGGCACCTGGTCTTTGAGAATGTTCTCTTGAGACAGCTCTTTTTGGTTTCACAACTCTTTCATCCACTTTGTGTGGCCTCGCATTCATAGCTGCATCCACCTCCTCCACAGTGGCAAACCCAAAGCCCCTGGAACGCTTGGTGTTTGGATCTCTCATTACCACACAATCTGTGAATGTGCCCCATTGCTCAAAATGGCTTCTCAGACTTTCATCAGTTGTTTCAAAGCTCAGCCCTCCAATGAAGAGCTTCCGCAGCTGTTCAGGCTCCTTAGGAGACTCTGACTTAGACATGACAGCAGTTGGAAGAGAGACTGACGATGCTTCCTTCACGGTGTCCACCAGCAGAAAGCTCTTTGTAGTTTTTCTTTAGTCTCAATTGCATTAATTTCTGTTCTGATGTTTGTAATTTCTTCCTTGAACTAACTTTGGAATTGGATTATTGTTGTTTTTCTAAGACCTTGAGGTGTGTCATTAAGTTATTTATTTGGGTTCCTTCTGTTTTTCTGAAGTGAACATTCACAGGTATACACGTCCTTGTTAGGACTACTTTCATTGAATCCCATAGGTCATAGTAATTGTACTGGTATCATTACTTGACTCTAAGAACTGACCAATTTCCTCTTTGATTTCTTCTATGACCTATTGATTATTCAAGAGGGTAATATTTAATTTCCATGTGTTTGCATGATTTTTTGTGGTTTCTTTAGCTTCTAGTTTCTAGTTTCATTGCACTATGGTCTGAGAGTATGAATTGGATAATCTTGATTCTCTCAACATTTTGGCTCAACTCATATTTCTTTGTTGATTTTTTTTGTCTAGTTGATCTCTTTGTGACATTGGAGTATCGAGGTCACCTGCTATAATTGTGTTGGTGTTTATATGACTTTTATGTCCAGAAGTTTTTGTTTTATGAAGTTGGGCATGCCAATGTTTGGTGCATGTATGTTTATAATTGTTATCTCTTCTTGTTGAATTGTTCCCTTAACCAACATCTAATGACATTCTTTACCTCTTCTGATCAGTTTTGGCTGGAGTCCAAAAATAGAATAGCAGGGCCGGGGGTTTAGCTCAGCAGTGTAAGTGCCTATCTGGCATGTATGAGGTTGTAAATTCAATCCCTGGTACCAAAAAAAAAAAAAAAAAAAAAAAAGAATAGCAAATCCTGCTTTTGAGGGAGTTCCCATTTCATGAAACATTGTTTACCATCCTTTAGTTTTTAATCTGTGAATTACTTCTTGGATTAATTGTGTTTTTATATATAGCAAATCATTTAGTTTTGTTTCTTGATCCATTATACCAATCTGTGTCTTTTGATTGAGTAATTGAGATCATTGACATTGAGAGTTATTACTAAAAGGTATTGACATTTCTGTCATTGCATTATTCTTCTGCTACTGATCTCCTTGGAGTTTTCCTCCCTTTGCTTAGCCAAATACATTCTATTAGACTTTTTGGCATTATTGGATTCATTGCCTCTTTCCAGGATATCTTTGAGAATTTTTTTGTAGTCCTGGTTCAGTGATCATCAATTCCTTAAGGTATTCTTTGTCATAGAAATACTTTATTTCTCCATCAATTTTGAAAGATAGTTCCAACTTGTGTTGGAAATCATTGTTTTTAGGGCTTAAAACACTATACTCCAAGCTCTACTGATGTGTAAAGTTTGCATTGAGAAATCTGCTATAATTCTAATGGGTTTGCCTTTGCAAGTGACTCACTGCTTTTCTCTAACAACTCTTAAGACTCAGTCCTAGTGTCAGATTCTAGGATTTTGACTATGGTGTGTCATGGAGAGGTTCTTTGCTAATCATGGCTATTTGGGGTTCTATATGCATCACTTATCTGTATGTTTAATTTTTTCCATATATTTAGAAATTTTTTTGCTATTGTAGTGATACTTTGGTTTGCAAACTTAATTCTTTCTGTGATTCTGGTTGCAAACCAAATTGGTCACAAAGTGAATCAAATTCAATGATTAAGTTCAATGTTGACAAGATTTGGTTTTGTTTGTGGCCAATTTGTTTTGTGACCAGAATGGTAGAAAAAGTCAAATTTGTGAACTGAGGTACCACTGTATTTTTTAAACAGGTTTTTATTCCATTTATGCTGTCTTCTGATTTTTCCACTAATTCCAATATTCTTATTTGACCTTCTAGCAGTTATTTGATTCATTTTCCAAGTTCTCCTCTTTTAAAGGTATTTCTGAATAATTGGTCTCCAACAGCAGCCCTGTCTTCCATTTCTGACACTCTGTCCTCATATGAATCACTTCTACTGCCTATATATTCAATATCCTTTGGTTTCTGTTGGGAATCTTTTAGTGAGATATCTTTTTGCTAAACTGGTCATTTATGTTTCATATCATTTTATTTAGCCCAGTAAGCTTTTTCTTAGTATCTTCTGTAAACTCAGTGATCACTTGTTTATTCTATTGTCTATCATATCTTCTTTTTAAGTCTTTCTTACTGTTTTGAGTAATTTGGTTGGCTGGCTCTCCATATCCCATGGATCAGTTTTGGGGGAGCTTGGAGTTTGGGGAGCATTTTATTGCTTTATTTTCTCATATTTCTATTGTTTTTGGTTTGGTTTTGTGCTGAGGTTGCAGGCATTTGTAATGGAAAGACTTTACTGCTAGTGTGGGGATCTCTCAGTGTTTGCTATCCAGCAATGCAATCTAAGCACAATTATCAAGATACAGCCACCTCTGTTAACTTGAGAAAGGAAGATGCAGTGTAATTAGCGCAACCTCCAGTTCTTTAGGAATGGACCACAGTATTGTTATGATACGGAGGCAATCTGCATATTGGTGTGCAGAGAAAACCTATTGGTAGCAACAAGGATGCAACCCCGATAATAGCAAGTAAATCAGGAACAATTATGCAATCAAATGCAAACAAGATATTAACATACTATCAGAACAAATAATGTGCTATGCCTACCCATAGGAACAAAAATGTATATTTATAATATAGACACTAAGAACCAAAAAGTGACATACAATACCAACTAAATATGACAACTAAACCTATGCTGACAATAGAAAAATATTCAACATCAATAACATAGTCAACTCACCAGAGGTCAGTAAATTTTAATAGTTATACTAGTAAGAATGGGGTGGGGGTGGGAGAATGAATGCAAGGAGAGTATTTTGAAAAATTAATCAATGGAAGACAAGAAGGAAGGATAAAAATGAGATAAAGTTTCCTATTAAGGAGTAGCAGAAAATTAATAAAATTATATAAACAGAAAACAGAACTGAAAAGAACAAACAACAGAAGAAAAAGAAAAAATGCAAAAGGACAGGTTAAAAGGGAAAAAGAAAATCCCATGAGCCCCTCCCAAAACAGTGAAGAAAAAGGAGGAAAAATGGATTCAAAAAATAAACAAAAATTCTTTGTATTTTTTGAAAGAGTAGTTTCTTTTCAGGATCCATAGTCTTACAATCTAGCAAGTTTCTCTGCCCAGCTTTACAGGGGATCCTCTGTCCATGCACCCCAGGATGAGACAAGCATCCACGTCAAGATGGTTTCTTTCTCACACTGATAGATGTGGGGAGCAATCAAACCTCTGAACTGTGCTGGATGCAGATGGCAGGGCAGCGGTTCAGGCAGCCCTCTGTACTGAATGCCAGCATTTTCAGATCCAGCTGCTTCTGAGAGCCACACAGGTGAGCCTGGCTTCTCACCACCGAGGACGGGGCCTCAGATCTATGCAACCTGAGTTTAAACTTCTCAGGGTTAAGGTTCTGGTTTGGAGAGAGTAAATTTTGTTCTGATCACTACCCTGCCATTTTGGTTCTCTCCTACTCCTACTTATTTACCCAAATGAAATGAAAACTTAGGTTACACAAAAACCTGTATGCAAACGTTTGTGTTTGCACCACTTATAATAAAAAAATAGAAACACCTAGCAATCATTCAACTAACAAATGGAGAAACAATGTCTGATGCATTCATATGATAGATGTTAGTTTTCCACAAAATGTATACTTGAGAAACTGACTAGATAGGATTTTAAGCTTAGATTTTCCTAATACCTTGCGTAGTTTTGGAACATCTTTTTGTTTGTTTGTTTGTTTTTACTGTTGGTTTTTTTGAGACAGGGTCTTGCCATGTAGTTCAGCTATGTAGTCACATCTTTTAGGACTTGAACTCACAGTAATCCTCCTGTCTCAACCTCCTGAGTGCTGGGACTACAGGTGTGTACCACTACATCAGGCTAGTTTTGGAACATCTAAGAGAACTTTAAGACTACTCTTGTAACAGTCATACATTTTACTTATTAGATTATAAGCCTTAGTAATTTGAGAGTTTTTGTTAAGTCAGACTAATTGAAAAGCACAAAGAGGAAAGTTAATATGATGTATTATATTAAATACATTGCAGCTTTAAAAGATACTGTGGGTGTTGGGGTCGCAGCTCAGTGGTAAACCACTTGACTGACATGCATAGGTCCTGGGTTTGAGCCTCAGCACTGCAGAAACAAAACAAAAAATCTTCCAAATACTGTGTTTAGTTAATTTAGTAAAGTCTAAGACCCCTTAAAGGTTATTAAGATTTTTTCCTGTACTTAAAAAAAATGTGATTTGCCAGTGACCTTCAAAATATAAGGGTGTTGGTATTATAACTTTAATAAATTGAATCATAATCATTAAATAAAAAATAAGCTCCCAAATCATCTTTTCTGTATACTGAAACAACCCTAAATGTCTATCAATGGTGGAAAACTAGGATAAGTCCAGAAGATAAGACCTCAAACCCTGAGACCCTTGGAGAGAAAGACAGCTGTGATAGCTGTAAATCTCTTTAATCAGAAAGTGTTTGAAGATAAAAGGAAGTGTTGAATTCATTTAACTCTCCAGCCTAAAGGAAGCAGAGCTGGCAGAAAAGCCCAGGGCAAAGAGTCAGGTCTTTGTAGCAAGTGGAGAACTGGATGCCAGGTCCAGGCTGCCTCCCCACCTTCAGGTAGTCAAAGTGAGGACATTCAACCCAGCTTTCCTCAGCCCCGCCAGCCTGCAGTTGGAGTGGAGCTCAAGGTAAAGATTTGATGAAATGAATCAACAACAGCTGTCCATTTTGCACCCTACGTTATTCACTGGTAAGATAAAGGCCTCACTGTACTGGAGATGAGCTATTACTGAAGCCATTGGCTGGGCTGTATCTAATGAACTAATTGTGTCTGTGGCCTGAAAGTACCTACTCCTGTAAATTATTTGTACAGGCAAAGAAGAAGGCTAGGAATCTTGCATGATGGCATGAAGTGTAACCAGGAGGTCGAGGTGGCTCTTTAAAAGTTAGGAAATTATTTTTAAGAGACAGGCTGCTTCTCCAGCTTCCCTACACTGAGAGCTGAAATGACCTCTCCTGTCCCTTCTCAGCACCAACAGATAGAGAAGAAACACATCTATCAGACAAGTAGTGTATCCAGCTGAAAAGAGAATGTGGATGTCAACCCAAGGAGGCTGAGGTTTGGGGAAGGTGAATTTATTGATTTTGTCTGCTTTTGCCTTTGCACTGACTAGGAAGAAACTGGACTGTTTTCTTACATTGCTCTGCACTGTCTTCACAATATAAGGCCTTGCACACATGGACACAGGAAGACAAGAGATTTAAGGCAAAGGCCTCTTAGTCTCCTTCAGCACTAGCTTTGAGTAAACCCCTTCCACCAAAAGTTGTCTTCCGTGTATCTAGGGAGCAATGGTCAATAAGGACATAAACCTCCAGTATGGGAGGACTCAGTCTTGTGACCTTTCATGGCCAGAGTACTGGTGGGAGGAGCTGCAGCTGCAAACTGACAGGAAGGTGCCCCTGAGGGCAAGAGCTACCCATGTGGAAAACCTGGGAGAGAGAACACTGTGAGTTGGTGGGGCTACATGAGAACTAATTAACCAAAGGCTTCTGGGGGGCCATAAACAATTTGATGTCTGTTGGATTCCGACCTCCAGACAATTTTTTTTTCAAATTGTGGATCTGAATACTTTTGGAGACACATTGGTGGGCTGATTATCATCAATGCCAAGTTAGTCCCTGGTAGAAGTGGCCTATAAGGGGTTTCCGACTGGCATTGTCAAGGAAGGGTTTTAAGAAAATCATGTATGTTGTGTGGGCCACCATTTGCTTGCATAGATTCATGAAACCCAGTGAAGCTTGAGTTACAGTAATAAAAATTCACATCAGTGTTATTACTTGTGCATGAAGCATTTCTCCTCATTACTTCAGTGAATCCTCACAATATTTGTTGTTTTCATCATATTACAGAAAACAAGAAGTTTAAAAAGGCAGATTCAAGAGCTTTCATTTATTAAACATTCATTCATTAAATATTTGTGGAGCACGTCATTATTCTAAATTAGTGCTGCCCAAGACAACTTCCTGCTGTGATGGAAACGTTCTCTCCCTTGGATTGGTTTTCCATAAGGATGGACAGCTGACTGCCATACTTTCCAACGTGGTTGTCACCAGCCACTCAGGACTACTGGCGCTTGAGATAGGGAGAAATGGCTGAGAAAATTATTTTATTTATTTTAATTCTAATTTAAACAGCAACATGGTTACTGTATTAGATATCTCAGTTCTAGATATAGGGGACAAAGTGGTGACCAAGACAGATAAAACTCCTCTAGCCTCATGGGGCTTATATTTTTGTAAAAGATATAAGAAATAATCATTTTAAAAATTCAGGTCATGGTGAGTGTCATGTAAGAAATAAAGCAGGGTAAGAGTATTGAGAATGATGGGGGTAAGGCAGATACTTTTTAGAATAAATGGTTGGGTGAGGCCTCTTTTTATTTTTTTATTAAGTTTATTAGTACATTTTAGATATACTAATGGTCACATTCATCATAGGAAATTTGTACCTATGATACAATATGATATATTTTGATTCCTCTTTTTTCCCAACCCCCTGTTCTCCCTTCAACCCCAGCTTTCCCTTCCTGTTTACAAAGGAGGCCTCTTTTTAGAAGGTGAGATTTTGGCTAATCAAATCATCTACAGACCAGCAGCTATTCCAGATCCTTTGCTCTCTTCACCACGGATTATCCGAAACTTCCTCTCCTCTTAAACAGACCGGAGCCACTTCCTCTCTGCTGTTAAGACTGCTTTACCGCAGTGGCTGCTCTTTCACCTAAGATCCTATGTCCTTATTTTAGCACTGTGTGGTGCAGCCCTGGGATTCACTGAGTCATTCATTTACTCAGTTTTTTTTAATTGCACAAGCCACTTTGTTAAGACAAGCTTAATGTTTAGTCATTAACTAAATAGTACTTTTGGAGTGTTTCATTTTCCCTTACTAAGCACATAATGGATATATTTTTTTAAACTAACAATACTCTGGAAGCTTTCTTCTGCTTACTTCCAAGAGCAAGGAAAAGAATGCATCATTTTCCTATTTATGTTTACTTTTGCACCTTCATATTCATTCTCCGTGGACCAGTGCATGGATTTCAACCTCACCTCTAAGTGTTAAACTAACATACTGCACCCCATCCCATAGGATGCAAAATCAAATTAACAAATCTAAAAGTAGAATACGGAACAGAAATATGAGTCAGAAAAAGAGCAAGATTACATTCAAAACAAGTTAAGATAAAATAAAATTCAGAATAATAGACAAAAACTTGATTTTCAGAGCTCAGTTTAAACACAAAGAACAAAACTATTTTAGAAACAGTAGTTGCCTTAAGAGTGATAGGAACAAAAAGATTGTATTAGCAAAATATGATACCATTTTAATGCATCATAATATTTTTAAGTGATTAGGAAAAAAGTAATTATTTATAGCAGATAAAATTTAGACATGAGGTATGTCATTATAAGAATTTCAAACTTTATGAATTTTCTCATAATGATTAAAGTTTTACTTCGAAAGCCAGGCATAGCAGAGAATATCTATAATCTCAGCACTCTGGGAGGCCGAGACCAGAGGCTCACAAATTTGAGCCCATTCTGAGCAATAACAAGACTCTCTCAGTGAAAAGGGCTGGGCATGTAGGTCAGACTGCTTCTGGGTTCAACCCCCAGTGCTGCCAAAAAAAAAGGAAGGAAGGAAGAAAGGAGGCCCAGCTGGCCTGGCTGATCCTCTTGTTTGGTGTTAAATTGTCACAGTGGTCTCTAAGGTGCTCCTCATCTATGCCCATAAGAAACAAATTCTCAGTTTTAGCCAAAGCTTCCGTGACAGCGATCTGCTGGACCAAGCAGTCGTTTGGCCCCTCAGTCCTCCTGCTCTTTAGATTTCCTGGGCAGGAGTCAAAGGCCGGTCTTTCTGCTAAACCTTAATCCTCTGAGGGCCTGTTTCAGCCTCCTCACTTCTGGGCGTGAAGTCAACAAACAGCTGCACAGCCCATCGGGAGCGGAGGACAGAAGGATATTATGGTGCTGTTATTCTGGAATGTGTTAAGTCCGAAGGCTGGCAGGGACCTCTTGAAAAGGATTAATGCTCTTATAAAACAGGCCCAAGACAGACCCCTTGCCCTCCTGCCATGTGAGGAGACACAAGAAGAAGATGGCTGTTTGTGAATCAGCAACCCGTCCTCACCAGACACTGCCAGTCCTTGACCTTGAAGGTCCAGCCTTGGATACTGTGAGAAACATCTGTTGCCAGCTTGAACAACTAAGAGACTATATAACACATAGAGCATATTGATATTATTATATTAACAAAGGTTAATTAAAATGCTGGCATTTTGGAAGCCACAATTTCAGTACAGATATATATATATATATATATATATATATATATATATATATATATGAATTGATTTTATATGTGCCCTAACCCAGTGACAGCCCATATCATACTTCTATATAAGTCACTAAAAGATACTTACTTCTCCATTAAAACACTATAATCCCAATCTGTAGAAAATTGTCATGTTTTGATCTTTAAAATAAAACAATACTTTACTGCCACCTTCTGGAAAATTGTTATTATTATTATTATTGAGTACCAAATCCTTAATGTCTATAATGAGATTAAGACCTTCTAGGATGTGTCCTCCTTGTGCAGAGTACAACCCGTGTGACCATATGTGATGGGAGCTCTGATGCACATACTGCCCAGGGAAACTGACGCATTTGAATATAACTATGTGCAGACAGATGGTAGCTCTTTGTCAGAAATTAGCTTTTTATAACCATTCATAAATACTGTAGCCTCTTTCCAAATGATTTCTGAATTTGCTCAGAGAAGGTGGCATTTATGGATATTATCTTTTTGTACACTCAGGATTCTGGGGGTTTCAGGAAGATGAGAAAGAGAATGGGTGATAGAGCTTTTGAATTCGAAATCGACACAAATCGGGAGCTGAGAAGCTAAGTCAAGAAGCATGCAGTTTTGCTCAAGGAAACAACAATTCAGATCAACACTTCGGGTGATCTCTGACTGTGTGTGTGTGTGTGTGTGTGTGTGTGCGCGTGCGCACGTGTGCATGTGCATGTGGGTACATGTGCACACACACTGGAGGTTGAACTAAGGATTTTACTAAGCATATGCTTTACCACTGAGCTACATTGCTAGCCTTTTTTGACTTTCTTTACTGTAGTTTCTGAGAAAGAACTTAGATGCCTCTATTCACCCCTTTCAAAGCTGTTACTAGATAAAGTTTCACTCACAATGGAAAAAAAGGGTTACCTTTGCTGTTCCTCGGTATATATGCATGCCTTGGTTTTAAAAACAAGGACGTTGATTCTTGAAGTAAGTGAACCATCTTAAGAAGACAAATGATAGGGCTGGGGATTTAGCTCAGCAGCATAAGTGTCAGCCTTGCAAGCGCATGGTCATCAGTTTGATCCCGATACCGATTAAAAAAAAAAAAAAGACAAAAGATATTGTAATGCTGTAAACATGCTTCTCAAATCTACATGTTGGGAACTTAATCCCCAGTTCAACAGTATTGAGAGGTAGAACTTTTAAGAGATGATTAGGCCATAAGAGGAGAGTCCTCATGGAATGGATAATTACAATATCCATTGTGGGAGTGGATTAGTTATGCCAGGAGCAGGTTCCTGAAAAAGAATGAATTTAGGCTCCTTTGCTGTCTTGTCCTCCTGCCTGCCTGGTGGGATTACTCAGTAAGGCAATCCTCACACATGTGGCCTTCCAGTCTTAGACTTCTGAGGCTCCAGAATTGTGATTCAGGTTCTCTGTTACAGCAACAGGAAAATGACTAGGATACTTACCATCTTCCCAAACCTCTCTCATGTTCCCTGGAATTATAGACTTTCACACCATCAGAATGAATGGGCAGATTCCAAAGAACTGCTTCAAAGAAGTGATGTCTAGTTCTTTACCAGAATTTCCCAACATTTTGTATTGTTTATCATGGATCTTTAGAAGACTGTAATGGTTAACACATTGTGTCAACTTGAGAAGTTTGGAAATTTAACCAACTTGGCAAGGGGCCAGGATCCTTAATATCTAAACATTCTCATCTTACGCAAGAGGAGGGCACAGAGATGGTTTGAGTGCTAAACTGACCTAGTTGGGGGGGTAGGCTGCTTACAATATAAGAGAGGAAAAGAGATTTCTCCCCAAGTCTTTTTGCTCTTATTGTTTTTGCTGTCTTCTATTGCTTTGAAGTATTGCCCCTGTGCTACACCACCTTGCTTTGGAGGCAGCTGATTATGTAGTGAAACCTCCACAAACTGTGAGCTAAATAAACCTTTCTTCCTTAATGTTGGTTGTTGGATATTTTGTCTCAGCACTGAGAGAAAAACAACTGATACAGAATTTGGTACCAAGACAGGGGTCATTGCTATAACTACACCTGACCATGTGGTTGAAGAGCCTTTGGGAATACCTCGTGGGAAGTGTTTGGAAAGATTCAGAGATGTCACTCAGAAGACCAGAAATCTCATGCTCTGCATAAGGGTTCCACCACTCAGGCTGTGGGAATTTCCACTGAGAAGAAGGACTGTACTGGGTGCTAGACTACAGAACATGTGTGTTATAGCTTGGCAGAAAATTTGTCTGCATTTTGCTCATGTCCAGAGACTGCCCAGGAATGAGATTAAGGGTGGTGGACTAATTAATTTGGCAGAAGAAATTTCAAGGCAGTAGAATTTTAAAGCAGTGGCATGGCTATTGTTGGGGGCTTTCAGCCAGATTTATGTTGAGAATCAAGAGCAAAGAGCCCATAAGAATGATTTAAAATTGTTTGGCCAGAAAGGAAGTTCCAGTAAAGCCATGGACTGCAAAGATACAGAAGAGACCTTGATTGCTAAGAAGGAACAGGAGAATAGAAAAGATGGCCCAAGAGCATTACAAGAAGCAGAAATTCTCCACCCTTTACAGACTCAAAACTGCAAAAATTAAAGACTTCAAACTCTGAGGAGAAAGCTGCAGAGCACCATGTTCCAGAATGGTGGCCACACCACATTCTAGAATGGCAGCAGCATAGAGAATTTATTCCTCAGAATTGGATTTAGAGTGCGCATCAATTTAGGTACTTGACCCCTACATCCAAGAGAGAGGAAAGCCTGGCTACTGCTCCAAATGGCAGCAGACCTTGGCATCATCCACGTGGTCCTGGTTTTAGGTGCATGCAGAGTATAAGAGTTATGGGACTGAAAAGGCTCCCATCCCAATTTTAAAAGGCCTGGGAGGCCAGGTGGTGTGCCCTAGAGGCAATATGTGAAGCTGTGAGGGTGAAGCCAAAGTTGCAATGGAGACCCCAGAAGTTTGGAAAAGCCAGGAATGTGGATCATGTAAGGAAACTTGCAAGGAGAGAGCAGAGTAGGCCTAAGAGAGAAGCTGTGGGAGCTATAACCACCAGACGTGCCATAGTGGGTAGATTCACTGGAGGTCTTCAGAGCTCACAATTTGAAACAGATTGCTGGATATGGAACTACAGGAAGTAATTTTTGCCCTATGGGATTTTGGACTTGCTTTGGTCCCAATTTTTTGTCTCCTTTTGGAACAAAAATGTTTATCTTGTGCCACTGAATGGTGAAGAGTTTAGTTTCTCATTTGTACATGTTAGTGCAGCTAAGAGTTTGTCTTACATCTCGAAGGTGACTTGAGACATGGACTTTTCAGCAATGCTGAAACTGTTAGGACTTTAGCAACTTTTAGAGATGGGATAAGTGCTTTTTTTTTTTAGAACAGAAATATTTCTTGAGAGAAAGAAAGCTTCTGTCTGAGAGAGAGACAGAAGGGGTCCTGAGTAGGTTACCCCTAAGTGCCTTTTGCATAAAGGAACTTACATGAGTCTTTGGAGGTTCAGGGGTGCAATGTTATGGTTCTAATGTAATATAATGTCAATAGACTTAATACTGGTTCTTAAGGATTGTTAAACCTGTGTTATAATGTTCAGATTGTGAAATTATAAGAATAAGCATGTCTTTGTATCTGGAAACAGTTTAAAGAAATGAGTCTGGTTGACAAAGGATGGATTGTAAAGCTGGATAGATTGTGTCAATTTGAGTTTAGAAGTTTAACTAAGCAACTCAGCAGAGATCCAGGGTCTTCCCTTCCTAAACATCCTCATCCCGTGCAAGAGGAGGGCATGGAGATGGTCTGAATGCTACCCCACACAGTGGGGTGGTAAGTGGGAGAAAGGGCTTTCCCCCTCTTTTGGCTCTTGTTGTTTTTGCTGTCTTCTGCCACCTTCAATTGTTGCCCCCTCACCATGCCACACTGCTTTGGAGCCAGCTAATTATGGACTGAAACTTCCATAAATTGTGAGCTAAAGAAACCTTAATTTTGGGTTTTGGGTATTTTGTCTCAGCAATGAGAGAAAAGTAACTAAGACAAAGATTACCTCACACATCTCTAAAAAACACTGTCAGGTCACTAATGATTCTTCTGACTATGGTTAGAGGCTTACAAAGATAGTTGATCCCAAATTGTTCACCAATAGTATGCTCAGGTGACTTAGTATATCCTCACTATGGCAGCACTGTCCAGTAGAACCTTTGTGCTGATGGAAATGTTCCATGTCACCCTCTCGAGTACAGCAGCTGCTGGCCCCTCATGGCTGGCAGCTACCATGTTGGGCAGTACAACATGTACACACTTCTCTATCTGCCAGAATGTTCTTTCTGGTGAATCCATGTGTGAGATGCTTCCAAATAAATGAATGGGTCATATTACTGATAGACCCTGTGTATAACTGTCTAATGCCAAAAATATTATACACTTAATTTCCTTGGCTTTTTGGTTTTTGGTTTTTGCCTTTTTCACTGTTTTTGCAGTACTGGGGGTGGAACCCAGGACTTTGTATATGCTGGGAAAGAACTGTGCCACTGAACTACACCTCTAGCCCAATTTCACTGTTTCTTATCATTAGATTTCTTCATACAATATTCCTTTGGTTGTTTGAGCAGTGTCAAGTTTTGGTGATTTTGGAAGCTGAGCAAGGGGGAGTTTGTTTCGAGTTGGAAAGGACAAACGGTTTATTTCCAAGCCACATTCCAACCTTCAGGATCTCATTTTTAAGTTGCAAAGCTAAATTCACATGTGTTATTATGAAAGTGATTTAATTACTGACTCAAGCAAGCAGGAAAAAGTGGATATGATATGTTAGAGAAGAGGATTTTGTAAGGAAGTACTTCTAAAAGCAGAAGGAAACCCAGAGCAATGGAAAGTTACTTTGTACCTATTCTGCATAGACTGCCCTTTCAGAAATGGGTTTCACGGCCACACCAGGCCTTGGCTGCAACAAGGGCACAGGGTGGCTCATGAGAGGGGCGGATGTGGGCCTGCGGAGCACCCCCCCAGGCACCCATACTATGCTGCAGGCAGGGTCACGTGGGTAGCAGTTATAGGGAACTGCAGGCCAGATTCTATTGCTTTCCATCTATAAAAGTGGCCTGAACATTTACTAGACTAGGTTCCACTTTGCCCCTCCACCTTGCTCCCCTATTTTATTCAGCAACTCTTTTCACACTGAATATAGATGATCACCTGAAATCTTTTACATTCTACTGGTTCTTAAAAGTGAGAGATTCAAGCCGGGCGTGGTGGCACATGCCTGTAACCCCAGAATTGGGGAGGCTGAGGCAAGAGGATCATTGCAAATTCGAAACCAGCCTGGACTACAAAGTGAGTTCAAGGCCAGCCTGAACTGCATAGCTACACCCTGTCTCAAAAAGACAAAAAAAGTTTTAAAAGTTTTAAAAAGTGAGAGATTCGTGTCAAAAGTAATCTCAATTTTGAACTTAAAGTAAAAATGTAAATGAACACAGTGCTATCTGGGTTCACAAACTGAATTTGTTTCAAGATACTGGTTATGAAACTGAATTGGTTGGGAACCTAATCAAATTTCCCCATATGGTTCAATGTAAACAACATTAATCCATTCTGAACAATGTATGACTTTTAACCATAAAAATATGAAACAAAGTACAGTACAGTACGAAGAGAGAGAATACTAATCTTGCATGTGCTGACTTCTGGCATGGAGGACATGAGGGTAAAGAGGAAGCTATTGTTTAGAGGGAGAGTCCCCTCCTTAGGGTCAATTTTGATGAAATCTGTCTATCGCCACTTATTTTTTTCCTACGCTGCATAACCCTCCAGAAAGGAGAGGCCACATTGTTGTTCATTAGCTTCAACACTCTGTTATAGTTATGTTGGGGTAGTGCTTCTGAAAGAAATCCTGGTACTCATTCCATTTTCCCATAATGCATTTCATCACATCACTGCTAATTTCCTCCCTGTCTTCCTCTTCCTCAGTGGATGCTCCTCAACAAGCGCCTTCTACTGCTCACTCTGGAGCTGAGCAAGTTCTTCCACCATCAGCTCCTCCCGTGATCCTCAGCGAGCTCCTCTAACACCTGCACCTTCAAACCCACACTCCTGCCCATGCACACAATCTCCCCCGCTGCCTGTGCAGCAGACCCCTTCAAAGTCACATTTGGTGACACCTTCTGACCACGGTTTCCTCCAGGCTGAGTTTAAGGCCCAGTACATAACATCTTTCCAAGCTTTGTCAGTGAGGTTGATGCAATGGAGGACATTGAAATGTTTTCAGAATGCTTTCAGAGTCAAGGACATCTCTTCAGTGACATTAACACCCCAGTGAAGAGTGCCTTTGTGTAGAGCTTTTTGAAGCTGCAGATCACTTGCTTGTCCATGAAGTACAGAAGAGGTGTCATACTGGGAGAAGCACTTGACCTTTGTGAAGTCACACTCAGTGTCCTCATCATCTACCACGACTGGAGAGCGGGCAAAGGGTGCCGTCCATCAGAAGAAGGAGCCTGTGAGGAAGCTGGTTGTCAGAAAGATATCTGAGTGGGTACAAAGACCTGGTGCAGCCATGCCTTCCTGACCAGACCATTCTCGGGTGACAATGTGCAACTGTGACCAAGAACAATTGCTTGTGACCCAAATTTTCACATTGGCCCTCCATAGGAGAGGCAGCCTGGCCTTGTTCACATTGTGCCCCTTGAATGCACGAGGGGTCTGGGAATGGTGCACCAGTAGTGGCTTAATCTTCGGATCAGTGCTTCCATTCACACACAGCAAAAGGTCCACCTGCCTTTCATCAGCTTGTCCCCCAGCAGTGCCTTTTCCTCCTGTGTGATGCAGGTCAGCATCTTCTTCCAGAAGAGCCCTGCTTCTTTGCAGTAGAACACCTGTTGAACAATGTGTCCTTCTGCCTTCGCAAACTCCAAGACTCTTTCTCATAGGCCTCTGCAGCTGCCTTGTCAGAACTGGAAGCCTCACCATGCCTCATCACGCTGTGGAAGCCGCTTCTCTCAGGGAATTTACCAAAGCTTCCTCTATAGGGCTTTCACTCCTCACCGGTGCTCTCTTTCTCTCTGGCTGGATCTGCCCATGATCTGCAACTTCCCTCACCAGACATTCCATGCTCCTGGCATCTCTGACTCCCTGGAGTTACCACAGTACCTTTGGCCTCACTTCCAAAACCTCTCAGGCCTGTTTTGAAATGTGGGTAAAAGCCTTCCTGGCCGGACCGCTCTCAGGTGACAATGTGCAACTGTGGCTACACAGAGCATGAAGAAGGTAACTCAGAGACGAGACTAGCTCTGGCACCAAGAACTCAGATGGCTTCCTCTTAGGCACTGAGAGCCTAAGCTGAGAACTCTATGGTTATTTGTGACTCAAGGATATGAAAACAAAGACATGGAATAAAAAGCACTTTTCAGCCTACTATATAGGAGTTTTTGGGACAGGGCTGACATTGGACGTTTGTTATGTGACATATGTTGATCTGATTTAAACAATGTTGTTGGGAAAAGGGAACACATTAGCCAAAGCGAATAACTTTAACAGTAATTTGCTGATACTTCTGCTGCCTGCTGTCCTGCTGATTCTAAGCTCTAACCCTGCCTTCCAGGAGCATGGGAACTCTTGTTTCCTGTCTCTTCCTTAGCACATTCAGGTTCAGTTGTGAAGGTGTTCGTAACCCTCACTATTTGCTTTCTTTTCTCTGCTTTTTTCCTTTTGAAGCCCCTTAACCCTACTTTTTAAAACTTCATTAATTTATGGCCTCTAAATTGTAGTTTAGACACCTAGTTAGTGGTTAGACCTCAAACAGCAAGTGAACTTTGACCAAATCCCCCAAAAGCCTCCTCCTCTCCCTTAACTGGCCATAAAAACTATGGGAAAGGGAAACAAACAGTTTTATCTCAAGGCACCAAACTGTGTGTCAATTAACCAGATGTGTAAGAGGATCTTATAATATTCCAAAGCAATGATAGTGTTCCAAAGGTGGCATCCATGGAAACCCCCCACCTTGTGAACTCATACACGGATTTATAACAGAAGGGAACAAAGGAATTGACATCAGCCAGCAAGTAGCCGGGTTTTAGTGGCAAAAGCTGACTGACCACTGCAGTTTGAAATAAACTTCACTTGTTTCTGGAACTCGGTTCCCCATGGGTTAATTTCTTGAGAATGCTGTAACATAATCACTTCTTGGCCAACATCTCCCCATAATTCCTCTTTTTTTGTTTTATAATTGAGATTGGATGGAGGGAGGATAGTATAAACTAGAAGGGTATTGGACTTGGTACAGGCAGGTCATCATGGTTCCCGCAAGGAGGGTCCATTGGAACAGCATGCAGAGTTTTCTCAGGAAGATTACTATTATTATTTTATTATTTTGTCTTTTTGAGATAGGATTTCACTATGCAGTTCAGACTGGCCTTGAACTCACTTTGTAGCCAAGGTTGGTCTCGAATGATCTTCCTGCCTCAGCCTCCTGAGTGCTGGGATTACAGGCATGCACCACCACGCCTGGTTTAAAAAAAAAAGGTTATTCTAATAGCTAGAAGAATCTAACTGTGACAGTCGAGACCTGAGAACCAGTGTTTAGGATTGACCTAGTAGGCAATATCGCTGAGAGGATCTGAAGCACTGTTGAAAGCCTGCATTTGAAGTTTGTGAAGTTGGCCTAAAGTCAGCCTTAGAGATTAGTCAGATTTCCGTCCAAATCTGTATGAAAGGTACCACGGGGAAGGTGTGGGTACTTGCCCAGCCTGTCAGGCATTTCTTTGAAATCTAGGTGAAAGCCTTCCTGACCCAACAACTCTACATTCTGGATTTCATTCAATAAAACCAACATTATCTGGACAAGGACAAAGTCTGCTTTCAGAGGACCCCATAGCCAGGGATCCTGGGGCACGGTGGCTTCTGTGTGCCTGAAGGGCTGAGTGCAGTCACACGAACCGGGAAACCAGTTCCCTAGGAGGCCTTCTCAAGCAGGGTCCCAGGGTGCTGCGTGAATGAGAGGCTTATGGTTTTGCACCCTTAAGCCTGTGATGGATGGGGTCATGCTGATCCCTTAGATGCCCTCAAGGAATCTCTCTTCTTGCCCTGTACAAGATACTTGATTTCTTTTTAATGGTGTTAATTTCTTCAGCAACCACACTTCCTTTGGCTCCAATTTTACATGTGGTTCCTTTTGGGGCAAAATTTAAGTTTTTCAAATTGTTCTGCTCTGCTTTGTGCTCCCAATTTTTACCATAAATCTAGCTAAAAGCAACCAGCTCTGCCCATGCCACAGCTTGTACACTGGGTTTCCTTGAAACTTCCTCTACCAGAGCAATCAATTCATTGACCTGAATCTCACATCTCCCAGAAAGTGTTGAGATGTGAGCAAAATGTTGGCACCACCTTTGGAGCACTATCACTGCTTTGGAATATTATAAGACACCCTGGTTTCAATTGCCAGTGGAATGCTTATACTAGCTCAGACTTTCTATGCCTGAACTTCACTGTTAACAATCCTATCAGCATTCTGGTTTTCTGAGCTCTAGCTTACAGCATTCTAAGAGCCTGAATTGTCCATCAGGCTCTGCTTATAGCATTCTAAGTCTTCCTCAATCTGCATCTCCAAGCCTTTCGAAACTTCTACAAACCAAAGACTTCTGAATCACATGATCAGGTATAATCATAGCAATGACACCACTTCCCTGGTACATATTTTCTGTTTTAGTCCACTTTCCTATTCCTGGGATACAATACCCAAAATTCACAACTTAAAGGGGAAGTTTATTCTGGCTCATGGTTTCAGATGATTCAGTTCATGGTCAGGGGTTCCAAAGCAGGAACAGGCAGTACTGTTAGAAATTATTCCTGGTACCCATGAAGTAACCCAGTGTCTAGTAATAAGGTTGAGTGTGTCAGAACATAGAGTATAGTAGTGTAGTATTAAGTGTTCCATGGCAAAAAGGCAAGTGTCAGAAAAGCCGCTCACAGCAGCAGGCTGAATAGGGGGCTAACTCGTCTTGAGAAGAACTGGAGAGCTGGTCTTCATAAGAAAGTTGTTCCTGAGATGCAATTTGGGATGTGCCTTACATCCCTGAAATTTTGCTGTTTTCCCAAGCCTTGTTCCTTAGCCTTATCACTTCTTTTTCTATTTAAATTGGCATAATGGTTTTTCTGAGTAAGACCACAGGGATCCATAATAATGCAAAGGGCCTTCCATATGAAAGGCCATTATGGAGTTTAGACTTTGTCCAAAAGTCAGGCCCAGGGGAGACCAAGCAAGGATTCTAAAAGGGGTTGAACAGGAAATAATGTGACCAGATTTTCACTTAGCGTCACTCTCGTTAGTGGGGGAGAATAGATTGAATGACAGCAAGAACAGTAAGGAAAACTAGGAAACTAAGGTAACAGAATATGCAAAAGAAGCCTGGCTACCTAGCCCTTCTAAGTACACAGAGGGCAAAACATAGAAATGGAGGTTCGGTAGAACTATTGATGAATGTCAGACAGCTGAAACCTTTAAGAACCCTGACCTAAAACCATGAAAACATCATCCTCATGTAGAAAATCAGACTGAAAGTGCCTATGCTTCATGATCTTCTGCTGAATAAATGTCCCTGGACTGGTGCCCATGAGTTCCTGGCTTCCAGCTAGGGCAGACAGGCTGCTACATTACTACCTTGCCATGAAAAGGGGAAATGTCACCGCTCTACATAGAGCTACCAAACCTCGCCTTTAGGCTGGAACACAGTTCTGTTGGAACTTGTATCAACCCTACATGGATTGCAGTTATTCTGATCAACAGAATATCCTGGCCCAGCTCCTCAAGCCCACTAGAATGCCTGCTCCATGATGAGCAGATTCCTCCCCTCTTCCAGTTCCCCCCTATTATTCTCCCCATCTCTGCTTTCACAAATGGAACCGGATGCCTTCCAAGGCCACTGCCTGCCTGGAAGCACTTTCAGTTCAGGGATCTTCAAGTCAGGAGGTAAGGGTGATGTTTTTCCATTCTCTTGCATACCTGCAGTTATGCATCTCAGGACAGTTGGATATGGTTTTTCAAACTTTCCCCAACATCCTTCCTGTTCTCCCTCAGTCTTTGCCACATGACTCAGTTTACCCCTCCACTTATTCCAGTGACTTCAAATATTGGGCCCTTTATTTCAAGTGTCTTCCTCCAGACCATGCCATCATCAAAACTTGCACCTTGTTGCCATCTCAGAATTGCCATTTCTGTCACCAACTCAAAAGTGATTCTATTGGAACTGTCCCTCTGACTGTGGCAGTACTTCCAAGCTGCCTCTTCTACCTCCTTCCTATGCTTTAGCCCCATTCACTTCAGGTTCTTTATCATATATATTAAATTCCATGTCTGCCCTTTTAACTCTCATTACCTTTATGTCCTTTCTTTGCAGTTGTCCAACACATTTCTCACCCTGCATAAATTCTACCTCTGACTTTTCCACATTTGTACCTAATGAAGGTCCAGTGGTGAAAATGAGGCTTTAAGTGTACCAGACAACTGAGCAGAAGGGCTGTACTGTAAGTTCCTGTCACTATCAACTAAGCATCCAAACTTACCCAGAAACACTCCTACATTTCTCTAGTTAGTGTTCTCTTTTTCTTTGCTTATTCTGGACCTTTTCCACCTTTCTCAAATCTGAAACCTCCTCTTCCCCTTCACTTTCACACCCCCTCCAGCAACAGCCCCCACTAGTAAATTATTTCCACCAGTGTTAAAAACATGCACTAATACCTTCCATCTTAAAATGAAACAAAACCCCCTTAGGGCTCACTCATCTTCTACCACTGTGGCATATCTGTAATACCATCATACTCAGTCTTCTTGAGATTCAGTATTTAGTAAATTCTTCATCGTTGCTGAGGCTTGGATGTGTTTTACCCTTCAGGGTTCATGAGTTAGAGCCATGTCTCTACGAGGGAGCCATGAAAAGCAATATGGAACCTTTGAGAGATGTGCTAGTGGGAGGCCTTTTGGTCTCCCATGTGCCCTTAGGAAGGATTAAGGTGCTTCTCTCTCCCTGGCTAGTTCTCATGAGAATATTGTTACAAAAGCCTAAGTCTGGCCCCTGCCAATCTCTCTGATTCCCTGTTTCACAGTGTAATCTGATGCTCCCACTCGCAGGTCTTCCATTTGTCACAGATCCCTCCAGAGCATGTGCTGTGCACCTTGGACTTCTCAGTCTCCAAATTTGTAACCAAAATAAAATAAATAAAACTTTTCTACACAAAGTTACCTTGCCTCGACTATTGCATAGTAGTAACACAAAATATACTAATATAATTCCCAATTATCAGTGCAATCAGGCTTTTTTTGGTACGGGGGACCTGGATAAATTCACAACCTTGCATTTGCCAGGCAGGCGCTGTGCTGCTAAGCTATATGCCGCTTCTATACCACAGTTTCATTCAAAAAACCCTTGCTAACTTCACAGTGGTCTTCGTACTGCTACACACAGTTCAACTTACCTGATCCCCCAGGAGCAGTCACCAGTGCGCTCCACCCTATTGGGCACATTTACTTCCCTTAGCTTCCAGTGCTTTCAATATCCTGATTTTGCTCCAATATCTCTGACTGCTAAAGAGAATCACTGAGGATTCTTCTTCCACAAAAATCTTTAAATATCATGTTTCAAAACCCCAGTACCAGGACTCCATTTTGTCTTTCTATATCCTTCTCCTTCCAAGCAATCTCACCCTCAGGCTTCGCATCCTTTTCAGTAGCTGGTGAACCCAAATGTCTACCTCCATATGGGATCTCATCTCTGAACTTCCTATCTTTGTAAGACACTTGCCTAGTCAACACCTCTATTTGAACATTTTACAGGCATTTGAAAGTGAATGTTTGAAACTGAACATCAGAGCTAAACTTACTTTGGTCCCCAAATCTGCTTTTCTCTAGCGCTCTCCATATTGATAAACGGCACTAGCTTTACATGCACAACTCGAGTCTAACTTGGGATGTTTGTCCCAGGCTAACTCGGTTTAGCTCGCTGCTTGCTTCCCATTTGCCTAGCTCGGCATGTAATTAATGAAAAGTCCTGGAAATTCATTCAGTAAATAATTATTGAAGGGCAACTACTTTCAGCCACTTTTCTAAAGACTAGAAATACACTTTGGAATTAGAAAAACAAAAATCTCTGTTCTCTATGGAATTTTTATTTAGTAATAAAATAACACATGGCCCTAACATTTTGTCTGGTAATAATAGACATGTGTTCAATAAATGTCACCTGCATTACAGTACAGTATGCAGAATGAAAAGGTGATGATCACTCTCTGGGTAAGTAATTCAATATGTCTGAAGAGCAATCAGACCAGGCATGATGGCTCGTGTCTATAATCCTAACACTCTGTGATCCCAGGTTGAGGCAAGAGGATCACAAATTCAAACCCAGCCTGGCAATTTAGCAAAGCCTTCTCTCAAAGTAAAAAAGGGCTGGGGAATTAGCTCAGTGTAAAGGCCCTGGGTTCAATCCCCAGTATAAAGGAAAATAAATAAGACACCAAGTTGAAAGAACTTATTTGTTTCCACTTTTTAAAAATTGAGGGTTCTGAACATTTATAGCTTAGAGAGCTTAAAAGAATGAAAGATCTCTACACACTAAATTGCAGTAACTTGAAACAAGAGCTCTGCAGTGTTTGCTAATTCAACAAATATTTATTGAACATCTGTTCTGAGCAAGGCACAGTAGCTTGGTATTATCAAGAACTGTGTAAGATTTTATCATACCTGCAACCTAGCAAGCTAACCTAATACAGTTACATGAATACTAGCAGAAAACACCTTTATCAGAAACATAGAACTTTATTCTGCACAGCATAGCAAGCAGCTGAGAGCTACATACTGTTTAGTGTGCTTTGCCTGTCATGTACCACTGGGATAGTCCAGATGGATGCTGCTCATATGTGATGAGTGTCACCAGCGCAGATATGCAAGTTTAGGAAATATCAACCTTTTATTTATTATTTATTTATTTAGGTACTGGGGATTGAACCTGGGGCTCTCACACTGAGCTACAACCTCAGTATCCTCCCTCCCTTTTAAAATTTTGAGACAGTTTCACTAAGTCATTAAGCTGCCCAGGCTAGGCCCAAACTTGTGATCCTCCTACTTCAGCCTCCTAGTATACTGGTATTGCAGGTGTGTGCCAGGTAGCCTGGATTAAACTTCCAGGTTCTGTAATGCACCAGCACCAACGGGTCCACCCTTGAGCAGGTTGTGGACATTGTCTTCATTGTACAGACAGCAACAAGCCTGCCTTTGGCTTGGAAGAAAAGCACTTATTTCAGGTTTCTGAGGTGCTCATTACATAAACATCCTAGAAAAGAGCTGTTGTAGGGTTCTCCACAGAAACAGAACTAACAGGATGCATGTTTATGTAGGAAGAAATTTAAGAAATTGGAAAGGTTGTCCACTTGAAGATCTGCAGAGCAGACAAGCAGGCTGGGCACCCAGGGAAGAGCTGATGATCTGGTCTCAAGTGTCAATGCAATCTGAGGCAGAATTTCCTCCTCTTCTTCATTCTTCTCTGCAGGCTTTCAAATGATTGGATGAGGCCTACCCACAATACGCAGGGTCATCTGCTTTACTCAAAGGGTGTTGCTTTAACAATGAATCACACCTAAAAACATCTTCACAGAAAAAGACATTTCACCTGATGTTTGGCCAAAACTTGGACACCACACAATGGCCCTGCTGATACATAAAATCCACCATCGGAACAGCCCCGAACAAAAGCAGTCAGGGCCACGGCTCACAAGAGGTGCAAAACAGCGAGGCCCACGGAGCACCTCCCAACACACACCTGATTTTAAAACTCTGTAATTAATCATCGGTGTCTTCAGAGTTCCCCTGTCTCTCCTATAAAACCTGAGACAAAACTTAACGAGAAATTAAATCATTGTGATTTTCCTTCTTCCTTCACATTGTCCATATTAAGCTTTGCATGAACCAGCGTCTAGGTGCTCGGGCTACCAGGGTTCTGTCCGTCTCCGAGGCCCTGGCCCTTCTGGAGAAAACAGAGGCGCTGTGTTTAAGAGCACAAAAAACCGTGCGCTGGAAGCAGTGGATACAGCACGCGTGGGCGAGACTACCCCATGGGTGTCACCCCAGAATAATTTTATAGGGTGACCTGTATTATTTTCAATGGTCACACCGACTGAAGGGTCCCAGGTTCATGAGATTGGTGCAGTGGTCCCGGGAGCCGTCCTGTTTCAGAGTAACCCCACACACTGCTTCCGCTGGCGGCCCCGCGGATCTCCCCAGACTCACTAGGAGGCCCCGCCCCGCCCCTCCTCCGCCCCGCCCGGCACCCACGCTTCCGGCCCCGCCCCCCGCGCGGAGGACTGTGGGAGCGGCTTCCTTGGATTCCGCTTGGCAACGGCTCGCCGGCTACCTGCTTCGGCCTGTGGACGATCTGTAGATCCGCGCCAAAGCCGGGGACTGTCCTGGGCTCGACTCGCGGGCTCCCGCTCCCCTCAGCTCGAGGTAGGAGAAGGGCCCGAGGCCGGGCCGAGTGCCTCCGGACGCCTCGCGGCGTGTCCCCGCCCGCCGAGCCCCGCTGCCCGGCGGAGGCCGCGGGTGACCCCGCCGCCCTCGCCCGCTCCCCACCGCGGCTGCGGGGCCGAGGGTGCCCACGCCCTGCTCTCGCGGACGCGGGCGTTGGTCGGCTCACCTAGGTGCCTGGGCCGCTGGCGGCGTCCCGGTTCCTCAGCGGCGAGGGCACTGACGCTCCGCGTCGCGTCCTGGCCGGGCTCGTGGTCTGCCGTGGCGGAGAGACCCGGCGCCAGCCGCTGAGTTTCCTAGCACGCAGGACGGCCTTTCCTCTTTCATTCCTGCGTGAGGGGGAGCATTTGAAGTCGCCTAATAAATGATAAAAGTACACAAAAGAACGCATAAAGCATATTTTTAGTCATACAAAGATAAAAAAATTACAAAGACACGAAGTAGTCGGTCTCCACCTCTTCCCGGGAAGTCGAGTCCAGGGCATATTCAACTCCCCCTCACCTATACCAAAATTGACAGACGCTGAAGTCTCCTATGCGACGCTCCCAGATACTTTAAATCATCTCTAGATTACTTACAGTAATCAATACAACATAAATGCTCATTAAGCAACTGTGACACAGGATAGTTTAGGGGATAATGACAAGAAGTAGTCTATGTTCAGTACGATGTGATTTTTTCCCCCCAGTAATTTTCACTTTGCAATTAATTGAATCTGAGGAACGGGAGGGCCAAGTGTACTAGCTTCCCAAGATTCTAAGCCTAAAGTTCCACTTTTTTTTTTTTTTTTTTAACTAGGCTGATTCTTTGGTTGTGAGCTTTTAGACAGCAACATTAGGCATGTTGGAAGTAGATTCTCCATCACAGAAGAACATACCAAAAAAAAAAAAAACAACAACTTTTACACTTAAAAATTTTACCATTATGTATGTAATTTACAATGATGTGGCATTATCCCCAAATTACTCCAGTCTTACGTATATAAGCTGATTTTGAAATTGCTTGGAGCATCTAGAAATAATGAGTTACAGTATTTGCTGCATCACTCATAATCGTTAGCCATGGGTAATTCCCTTCACCTTTTCTGAGCTTGCTTTTTCTCATCTTTAAAATGAGTATATTTTATTAAATTTCTGTTCAATTAAAGTCTCTTCCAGGTATAGTCCCCACCCCCCAATCTGGTTACAATCTCACAGAAATGATCTCGTTTTAAAAGTTGCTTGTTTTTATAACTTAGGTGTAAACTAGACTGACTTGAGTAAGGCTTAGAATGAAAAAGCTCTTGTTCAACATAGAGATTCTCATGGTGTGGTTCGGAGGCCCAGCGTCATCATCACTGAGAAACTTGTTAGAAATTTTAAAGGAGAAATGGAGTGGCAATTTCTTCTCACTCAAGACTTACTACTGAATCAGTAACACTGGTGACAGGAGCAGCAATCTGAGTTAAAAAGCCCCAAAAGTTGTAGAGTTACCATATGAGCCAGCAATTCCATTCCTAGCTGTGTACCCAAAGAATTGAAAAATATATTCATGCAAAAACTTGCACAGTGTTTATATATGTGTCACTCAGAAGCTGAAAAAGTGGAGCCAGCCCAAGTGTCCATGAACTGATAAGTAGATGAAGCAAAATATTGAGTTACTACTCAGCCATACAAACGGATGCCATCCTGACACATCCACCAACCTGCTACATGAAAGAGCCCAACCTAGGAGGCCACCTAGTGTATGATTATTTGTGTGTGAAATATCCAGAGCTGGCAGATCATAGAGCCGGAAGTTAGGTTAGTGGGTGCCAGGGACTGAGGTGAGGTGGACAGGGACTACGAAAGACCTCAGGTTTGTTTGTGGTACGAAGCACGCGTTCTGAAGGTAGATGGTGACAGTTGCACACCATGTGAATGCGTTAATAGGGAGAATGTGATAGTATGTAAACCATGTCTCAAAGAAGTAACAGTGTTGTTAGTTCCTATATGTAAATACTTTTTAAAGGTTTTGAGCAGCCACATGTATTTGTTATTATGCTTACTGGTATAATGAGATTTAACAAAATTTTCTCAATTTACTGGTACACCTACAATCATATAGGCTTTAAAGAACAAAGCGTGTAATTCAAAATTACTGTTTTTTAGCTAACTAGCTTTTTTCCTCTTCTCATCCCCCAAACTTGCCCCCCTAAGATACTGACTGGATGTGACTGATGCTCCTGGGGCTCCTTCCCAAATTCTCAAGTAATGCACGTTAAGTATAGCTCAATATTTGCTTACAGTTTTTCTTTTGAAATAAAATTTACAAAGAAAAGAAGAAACCACAAATATATATTTGAGTTTTCAAACATGCATGTTTCAGTGACTCAGATTCTTGTCAAGATTGTAGAACATTTGTCACCACCCCAGAAAATTCTCATGCCCTTTTTCATTTGACCTCTGCTATACTCAAGAAACAATCACTGTTCTAGTTGGTTTCTCTTGCTTATTCTAGAACTTCATAGAAGTGAAACAGTGCATCATGTGCTATCATATGTAAGGCTTCTGTCGCTTGGCATAGTTGAGACTATTCATATTGTTCTGTGTGTGCTTTTTGATTGCTTTATAGTATAAACAACACATCGTATAAATACCCAACATTCCACTAGATGTGTCTGTACACACTTGTAATTCCAGCACTCCAGAGGCTGAGGCAAGAGGTTGAGGTCAGTTTAGGCTACAAATAAGTTCAAGGCCATCCTGAACTGCATAGTGAAACCCTTTGAAGAAAGAAAGAAAGAAAGAAAGAAAGAAAGAAAGAAAGAAAGAAAGAAAGAAAGAAAGAAAGAAAGAAAGAAAGGAAGGCAAGAAATGACATTTAACTGTCCCTTCTACTGATGGACACTTGATCTGTTTCTAATTTTTGGCTGTTATGAATAAAGCTGGTATAAAACATTGTTATAAAAATCTTTTTGTAAACATAGGTTTTTATTTCTCTCAGACAAATACTGTGTAGTGGAACTGCTGTGTAATAAAAGGTTAATTTTATGAAGCTACCATATCTTTTCAAAAATTGTACTATTTTACTGTCCCACCAACAATGTATAAATATTCCACTTGCCTTGCATTGTTGCTGACATTACGTGTTGTTGATCTTTTTAATTTTAATCATTATGATGGAAGTATAATGTTTTTGCCTTGCATTTTAATTAACTGTTGCATACGTTTCCTCTGTGAAGAGTAAATAAGGTGATACTAAGCTCCATGAAAATCAGGATAACCAACTGTACCCCTCTTGATATGTGTCACCATTCTTGCAGTATAGAAAATATGAAATGAATATGAAATAATTGTGCTAGTAGATGTTTTTGACATTTAATTTTGGGAATTTGAAAAATATTGAAGCCATAAAAGCATGTTAAGTTTGACCAAGAAGATTGTTAGTTATACTTCATTTGAATAAGGAATTGTTTCTAGGTACTGTGTTTAACATATAAACAGTCTTTGGTTAAATCCTCAACACTAAAGAAAAAAATAATTCTTATACCAACGACATTTTCACACTGCTAATTTCTCATAGGTACAAATGATGCAAAATGTGCACCTGGCCCCGGAGACTGATGAAGATGACCTTTATTCTGGATATAATGACTACAACCCAACTTATGACACCGAGGTAAAAAAAAAAAAAAAAAAAATCCAGTTGTTTTTTACATTGTTGTTGTTTTTTTTTTTTTTTTTTTTGTTAACCAGCTCAGTTGATTCATGCAGACTAGATTTGAGGTCTCTGCTTTTTTATGCTTAAGAGTAAATAAGGTGATTCAGAACCCTAAAAGTGCTACAAGGGAAAACTCATAACTTGTACCTGCAGTAAAAATGCAGCTGAATGAAAGATCATGAGAAAAGTTATGTTACTGTGTTAAGATGAATTATGTGTTTGAATTCTTCAGCACTAGCTATATGAATGCATAATGTAAAGACAGATGACCTCAGGATATCTAATGCAGGTTGCTAGTGCTCTTGAATTTGAAATGCCATGTAATTATTTTTCTTTTACTTAAATTTTATAAGTGTTTTAAAGAAAAAATAGGAAATAAAGATATGACTATAAAGAAGAATCAAAATCATAGAAACCATCACTACACAGAAGTAACCAGTACCTCATTGCTTGTTCTGGCTGTGTCTGGATGTCCCTGTGTGGCCTCATGCAGTCATAGGTGAGGATCAAGTGTGTGTGATGGCAAGATTAAGGGAGCGTGACTGCTAGATTAATCTACTGACAGCTTTGGCCTGGTTCTGGAGTGGGTAATGGGAAGGCCTATCCTGGATGTCAGTCCAACCTGCCCTAAGGGTGGAATATAAGGGACAGAAAGAGGGCTGCTGTCATGCTGGCTGTCTTGCTACTTTGCTGCTTGCTGCTTTGCACTATACCCTTTGCACTATACCCTTCCACCGTGCTGCCTTCGGTGAACCGTTCCTCCTCTGTGATGCGCCTCTGCCAAGCCACCCTGCTTTGGAACCACCTGATTATGGACTGAAACCCCTACAAACTAAACAGAAATAACCCTTATTTCCTTCAGCTTTGGATGTCGGGTATTTTGTCTTATTTTGTAACTAAGACAGGGCTTAATTGCCGAACATTTTTCCCTATGCGAATACCTGGGTGTTGCTGTTGTTGTGGCAAATGGGATCATGTGTGTACTCTTTTTGGGATCTGCTTTTGTGCATCCATAAAATTTCCATTTATGTCAACAAATCTCTGTCTGCTTAATATTTAATGGCATAATAATTTCAAAGGTGATATTGTTACTAATGTAAATTTGAATATTTTAGATTTGTTTCTATCTCTTTTGAAAGCTTTCATTTCTGAATTGTAAAAAAACCAGTGTGAGGAAAAGTAAGGATGGCGGGATGTGGTTGTTAATGTATTTGTAAATATCTAAGAAACAAACACTAACATTTAGTTAGTATTTAGGACATTGGGAAATCTAATTCTATTCTAGAGTTTTTTGTGTGGTTTTTAGTAATTTTTGACGTATGTTTTTCTGGAGTAAAGCAGTGTTCTGTGGATTTTCTCCCTATAAAGGAAACAAGAAAGAAAGGAGAAACCATTCACTTATTCTATATGAAATAAAGAAAATGTTAAACATTAAGAACATGAGAAGAAAATAGAAATGTTGCCAGAGATCACATACACTAGATGTATAAGCTGATGTTTTGCTATAACTTGTCTCTTCAAATACATAGATCCTTCTTGTATACAAACACACAATGTATATGTAGCCTTTCTAAAATTTGCATTATAGCAAGCATCTTCTGAAGTGTGCATAAATTAATAAAACCATTTGTGATGGATGAGCTTGACTGTGGCAACTTGATTGGCTTGGGAGTCACTTGGGTTGGTGGAGCACACTTCTGGGAACATCTGGATAGGTCATGAAGATGTGACCGTGGGTCTATATCTGTTTCCTGGACCCTTTCTCTCTGGGCAGTCTTACCCTCTTCTGCTTACTGGAAATGGTGAACTAAGCAGTTTTCCTTCACTATACCCTTCCACCAGGATATTTCTGCCTTGGAGCCAGATTACCATGGACTGAAACCTCTAAAACAGCCAAAATGAACCTTTAGTTCTTTGCGTTGTAATAGTCAGGTACTTTCTCCCAGTAATGAGAAAGCAGCTAATATACCATTGAAACTTTCCTGTTCTCCCTATTATACAAGTAAGACATGCTTACTGATGAAATAGGCTTGCCATCATGCAGGAATAGCTCCAGTTAACATTTTGTCTTTCATTTATTCATTTCCATACTTTCCTTTTTTACTATATTTAGGACCAAACTAGCATTTACTTTTCTATTTGCTTTTTTATATTCAACTACATCATAAGCAATATCTTATGATACTAAAATTTAAATATGATTTAATGGCTGTATAATACTGAAAATATAGAGTTGATTAGAAGTATTTTCTCATGTTAATTTTTCATAGTTTTCTGCAATTGTAAATGTATGTTCTAATAACTTGAAACTGTTGCTTCAGATGTTCATAGAATATGGAATTTGTTAGTCAAGGCATGAAGAAAAAGTTACAAAAAGTTATGTGTGGAGTTTGTAATTAGACAATTTATTGACCATGCTTTTTAGTTTGTTATTTAGTTATCATTGACTTAGGTAATTAATGAAATTTTGCTAATAGTTTAGGATTTTTTTTTTTTTTTGGTACCAGGAATTGAACTCATGGCCTCTCACTTGCCAGACAGATGCTATGCCGCTGAGCTATATTCCAGGCCTACTTTAGGAATCCTAGAAGAAAATCTTTTGCCCAAAGATTTGCCAAAATAGAAGTACTGTATGGTTAATTATCTTCAAGGTTGACTTTGACTTTATACTTCAAATGAAACTTTCCCATCTTTACTGCTGAGAATTTAATACTTATTTAATTTTGTGTAGTTGATATGAAAGATAAAGTAAAAGTTAAAAGAAGAATATTTGTGTATAATGGTCATGTTGGAAGTGCACTGATTTGGCATCCTAAACATTTTATTCTCATTATCTGCAGACTTTACAAAGTTAATTGGTAGTGATTATTCTATGTGCATTGTTTGTTTTATACACAAGGCAAGTGTTTAGTCCATTTCCTATTGCTGTAATAACATGCCTGAGATTGTATAATGCATGAAGAAAAGACATTTATTAAAATCACAGTTTGGGAGGCTAACAGTCCCAAATCAGGCCACTGTAATCCGTTCTTTTTCTGGTAGGAACCCCTTGGCTGTATCCCTGCACAGAAAATGACACCATGGGAGAGGTTCATACAAGAGAGATAAATTACATGATGAGACAGGAAGCCAGAGAGTGCAGAGGGGCAAGTTTTGCTCTTCTTTATTAATGCATTCTCTCAGCACCTAATTCCACAACATCAACAATAATCCCTTCAAAGAGAAGTACCCCTAGTGACTGAATTACCTTCCAGTACCCCCAGTTCTTAAGGGTTCCCCATCCCTAACACTGCCACACTGAGGACCAAACCTCCAGCATATGGACCTCCAGGGAAGTGGTATGGCTTGTGTCTAGATGTTCCCTGAAAGCCTTTTTAGAGATGCCTGGATGTAGAGTTTTGTGATGGTGGATTAAGTGTGTGTGCTGCTGGGATCAAGGATGTGACCCTAGGATGCATAATTCCTGCCTGCCCTAAGGCATACAGTGTAAAAGAAAGAGGGCTGCTGGTGGTGTCACTTGTCCTTCCTTGCTGCTTTGGTGCTTTTCCTGCCATGAATTCTTTCTCCTCTGTCATGCCCCTCTGCCATGCCAACCTGCCTTAGAGCTATTCAATTATGGACTGAAACCTCTACAAACTGTGAGCTAAATAAACCTCTACTCCTTTAACTTTGGGTGTGTCGTGTATTTTGTCTCAGCAACAAGAAGAAAGTAAGATATCAAACCACTTACCAGCTTATCAAACCACAACACTAACACAAGGCAGGAAGCAAACGGCATAAAGTATGAACACTGCACTCAGAGCATGTGTTCCAGAAGCAAGATGCAGGCTGGGAAGAAGACTGACATGAAGATTGGGTGCCTTTTGGAACCCTAGAAACCCAGCAACATTCATTTCTCTGCTCTGGCTAATGATCTTTTAGTTTCCTGAGGAGAAATACAAATATCGTGTAGGACGAGAATTAGCAAAGCTAAATAGCTTTCATTTCAGTTGAGACTTTGGTTCCAAATGACAATGCAGGTTGTGATACAGGGGAAAACATAACTCCAATCTGCTAGATGTCAGAATGTGGAGTTCATACCCCCCAAAATCTAGGGATTAATTGTACGGAACGGTGGAGGTTCAGAGTAGGAAAGATTTATTCAGAGATTGCGCCGGAGAGACAGGAGGGGACTTGAAAGTGGGTTGTCACCAAGGCCACTTCTCTTAAGAATGTTTTATAAAGAGAAAAATCATGAAGTGGGTAAAAAAAAGCAGACGAAGTTAGTGTGGATCAAACTAAAACAAGAAGGCTACAAGTACAGCTGCTTAGCTAATACTGATCTGATAGACTAACAGGTCATGTAACAACAATACATGGAAGAAATAAAGCCATTTTGGCTTTGTTCATGAGTCCAGATGCTCGGGTCCCTGGTGACCTCATTCCTATCTGGACTTTCCTGGACTATGTGATACCAATTATAGTATAACCCCTTGGGGAGGCATGTAGGCCTGGTCATTGCATCTTTTTCTTGAGTCCTGACTTTCTTCAGATGCTCCTCCAGTGACAATTCTGCTGTCTTTATTTTTTATGCTGACTTCCTTGAGAGCCCAGACCCTCTGACTGTATCTCAATTTCTCACTAACTTAACTGTAATAGTTAAGCTTATAATAGTTGGATGTGGTGGGCATTCTGTTTGCGTGTATCAGCTCCAGTCTGTCTCAGACTCTACCTCTGCATGAAAAGGATTTTTTGCTTGGGAAGTAGAGATGGACAAAAGAAAGTGTATGCTTCCTTTTTTAATAGAGAATATGGTCTTCTCTGTCCTGCAGGTTTTCAGATAAACCTCAGCATATGGGAAAAAAAGAAGAGGGAAAGATTATGGGTGTGAGGAGAAAGAAGAGAAATGTGTATCTGTTTTCTTGCTTTCCTAGCTACCAGGAAGAAAGAGTAAAGGCCATGTCCTTGTGAACTTGATCTTTTAATCATGCATTATAACATTACCCACTTGAACAGTAGTCAATAAAATTTCCTTACAGTTGACCAGCACAGCCAGCCCTCCTCTTTGTTGGGGAAGAGGGAGTCTTGATGTTTGGGGGACAAGTCTGAGGACAGAAATGCTTGAGTCACAACCCAGAAATCAGCATTTGGGATAAGGTAGACAACTGTAAATACCAAACAGGAGTATTTAAAGTTTTGGTTTTTTTGAATTGTCACTGGATTTTGACTGTTAAATTTGGCTTTTCATTTTAGGAATTGGAGAATGATACAGGTTTTCAGCAAGCAGTAAGAACCAGTCATGGCAGAAGACCTCCAGTAAGTGAAACTGAAAAAAAATCTGATAAAAATGACATACAGTTTACCATTTCAACCACTCTAAGTGTCAGTCCATGTGAATGTTAGGTACATTCACATTGTTGTGAAACAGATCTTCAGAACTCTTTCATTTTGTAAATCTGAAGCTCTGTACCCATTACGCAGTAGCTCATGATCTCCACCTCCCTCAGTGCCCAGTACCACCATTCTGCTGTGCATCTGTGAACTCCACACCTTGATTCCTTTCATAAGTGTAATCCTGGAGTGTTTTGTCTTTTTGTGACTGACGTGCTCACTTAGTATGTCTTCAAACTCTATCCATGATACAGCATGCTGCAGGGTTTTTCCTGTTTAAGGTTCTTGTTATATATGTGTGTACATGTTGTCTGCCCATTCATTTGTCACTGGATACATGACCCATTTTTAATTTTGAGTTGTAGGAGTTCTTTATATATTTTAAATACCATTGTCTTTTCAGATATATGATTTGCAAATATTGTTTCCCATAAGTTGCATGTTCATGTTGTTGATTGTATTCTTTGATGCATAACTATTTTGTAGTTTCATGTAGTTGTGCTTGTGTTTTTTTGTTTTATTTTGTTTTATTGCTATCCTTTTGGTCTTGTATCCTAGATATCATTACCAAGATTAATGTCATGAAGATTTCTTCTGTGTGTTTTCTTCTGGGAGTTTTATAGTTTTAGATCTTAGATTTAGGTCTTTATTCTGAGTTAATTTTTATATATAGTACAAAATAAAGGGCCAATTTCATTCTTTTGCACATGGATATCTGGTTTTCCCATACCATTTGTTTTAAAAAAAAACCTGTCCTTTCCTCCATTTAATGGTCTTGGCATCCTTGTCCAAGATTATTTTGCTGTATTTTTTTAATTTCTAGGTCTCTCTTCTGTTTATCTATATGTCTTTATGCCAGTGCCACACTATTTTGAATGTTGTAACTTTGTAATATGTTTTAAAATTGTGAATGTTGTAACTTTGTAATATGTTTTAAAATTGGTAACTGTAAATTCTACAACTTTTTTCCCTCTTCTTCAACATTGTTTTAGCTTTTCAAGGTCCCTTGATATTCCATGAGGATTTTAGAATGAATTTTTCTATTTTTTTAGCACAAACCTTTCTTTGTAATAAACAAAGAAAATCTAACAATATAATTATTTTATATTTTTTTCCTTTCCTTCCTTTTCCCTTTCTGCTACCCTAGTTCCTCTTTCCTTTTGAATAATTTCTTCCCATTTCACAATATCTATTGTGTACTTTGGACCTTAGTTTTAGTTTCTCACACCAGAGAGATAATATGATGTTTACACATGTGAGTCTGATTTATTTTACTTATAGTATGGTCTCAAATTGCATCTGTTTACCTATAAATGTCTCAAGTTTATCTGTTTTTTAAAAGTTTATCTTTATGTCTGAGTAGTACTCCATTGTATAACAACAAACACATCTTTGTTTTATCTATTCCTCGGTTGATGGGGTCTTTGGGTTGTTTCCAAAATTTAACTATTACCAATTGTGCTGCTATAAACATGGGTGCATGTATATTGCTGTGGTATGATGTTTTTTATTCTTCCAAGAAGAAACCTAGAAAGAGAATAGCTAAGTCAAATGGGACCTCTAAACCTAGTTTTTTGAGGAGTCTCCTCACTGATTTCCATAGTGGTTGCACCAGTGTACACTCTCACCAATATTAGAGAAGGGTTTCTTTTTCCCCACAGCCCCACAAGTATTGGTTATTGATTAATTTCATGATGATAACTATTCTTTCTGGAGTGAGATGGAATCTCAGAGTTGTTTTAATTTTTGTCTCTCAAATGACCAATGATTTGAACATTTTTTCATATATTTGTCATTTGTATTTCTTCATCTGAGAAATACATATTCATTTCAGATACATTTTTGGATTGGGTCTTTGAATTTGGGGGATCTGATTTTTTCTTTTTTTTCCAAATCTTTGTATGTTTTGATACTAGTCTTTTGTGTGAGGGACAATTAGCTAAAATATTTTCTCACTCTGTGGGTTGTTTCTTCACTCTGTTGGTGATTTCTTTTGTTGTGCAAAAACTTTTTAATGAGATCCTCATTCTTGATTCTTTGTTATATTTCCCATGAGATCTGGGTTTCCTATCCTTTTTTAATTTTTTTTTTATTTTAAAGAGGATAAAACTAAGTATACTAAAACAGAATAAAACCTATCAAAACAAACCAGTGTAAATGGTGCAGGACTTCAAAACGTTACAAAACCAACAATAGTTACTGTAATGCCTTTTGTTGTCTCCAAAATAGCTGCAGATACCTTTGGATATAGTAAAAATCAAACAGAACAGAATAGAATAGAAACAATAAAAAAAAATGAACATAATAAGGGACTTCAAAACAAACCAATAGTAAATCCAAAATTGCTACCATAATACATCTTGGTATCTTTGAAGTAGCTGCTCATGCCGTTGGATTTAACATAAACAAAAGAGAATAAAACCCAACAACACAATGAAAATGATATAGAACTTCAAAACATGACAACAGGGAAACAACAATGGCTACAGCCCTCAGGAGATCCCCCTAGATGTCATACTATGTGCTGCTGTCCTCTGAACCTGTGATCAGAGCACTGGCCCTACACCTCAAAGTCAGTGAAACATGAAACACCATGCCATCCGATTGCATTTCACCTCTGTAGCTATCATCACATCCTATGTTTCTCTGGATCAGCTGTTCGCTTATAGGGGTGGGGTGGGGCTGGTTCTTGTTTCCAAGCCCGTGGGTGGGAAAGGATGGGGGTCAGCTTTTCCCAGTCCTTGGCAGCCCTGCGGGGCGCTGGTTACCAGATAGGGCTTGCTTCCTGGTGTGGCCTTCCCTCTCCTTGCAGTCCACGAATGGCGCTATTCATGGGGAGAGGCTGGGGTCTGGCTCTCCCCAGTCCAGCAGTGGCCCACACATGATGCTAGTTCTTAGGCAGGGCTTGCTTCCTGGTGTGGCCTTGTTTTCTCTCCCCACAGTCTGCAAATGGCATTGACTCATGGGAAAAGAGTTGGGTCTGGCTGTCCCCAGTCTGGCGGTGCCCCACACATTGGGTTTCCTATTCTTAATAAATAAATTTGTTTGGGCCAGAGATTTAGCTCAGCAGCATAAGCACCTGCCTGGCAAGTGCTAGGTTGTGAGTTCAGTCCCATATATATAAAGAATTTGTTCCATGCAACACATTGTCAAATGTCAAAATAACTATAACATGGACAAATGTCAAAATTATTGTACTAAATTAAAGAATCTAAACAAAAATGTATTTTTTATTTCATTTGGATGAAACTTGGAGCATTCAAACTAATTTATGACAAAAACCTGGTTAATACTTACCAGAGGAAAGAGAGTGGGGTGTAGGGAAGACAGTCAGGAAGAGAGATTACAAAGGGATGTGAGGAAATTTTGGGACTGATGGTTATGTGGTGTTGGTTTCAGAGATACATCTATGTCTCAAAACTAAACAAACTATGTAATTAAATGAGTATTTTGGAAATAAGGTCTCACTATATACCTCAGAGTGACCTTTAACTAGTGGTTCTTGTGCCTTGGCTTTCTTAGTTCTGGGATTACAGGTGCTCAGATGTATTTTATTATATGTTTGGTATGAAGCTCTTAATATAAAAATTTTTCCATTTCTAAAATTATGTGAAAGCCATAGACTTCTTCAGGTAGAAAAGAACCTAGAAAAGTAATAAATGTCTTCAGAATTTATGGCATTTTTTTTTCAAAGTCCTTCGTGGAGTAGAAAATAGGAGAACCATGTTTTGTAGTTTTGCATCTTCCTTTCCTCCACACTAGCTATTTTTTTAAAAAAGCAAAACATATTTATTGAGAGAAAGAGAGAGAGACAAGGATTTCTGAGTGGGTTGTCAAAGACTGTCTTTTCTAAGGACTTTTATAGAGCAAAACAGTGAGTGAAGCGGATCCAAGATGGGGAAAAATGGAAACTTGCAAGGCAGGCGGGCAGAGGTGGGCCGTGACTACAGTCAGCCAGTGCGATGATAATTGCTCAGGTAAGATTGGTTAAATTAGAGTTCAGTAGGAAAACCAGTCATTCAGCAAGCAGGAACAGGGCCTTTGCCTGTAGGGGGCTGGATTAGAGGCTTCTTCTGGCTTCCTCAAGGTGAGGGATACCTATTTACAGTATCAGTCCCTGATGTTTATCCTTAGGGTGTGGTTGCATTTGTTTTGTCTGTTGTCTTGAGATCTGGCCTGCAGCAGAGGTGTCTGTCTCCTCCAAGGTTGCAAGATACCTGGTTTTCTGTACTGGCTCCTTTAAGGGCTCTGCCCTGTCTGACTGCCTGTATTATTTCTATCTGACTTAGCTGCCTATAACATTGCCTCCTCTGAAAAAGTACATAGAACTGCCTTGGGGGAATAATGGACAATGACCAATCTGGCTTCTTAAGGCTGAAGGGAGTGGTACTTTTGTTGGTTGGCAGTTTGGGATACTCTGCAGAAGTTCTATCTAAAGGCCCTCAAAAGACACCAGGCATTTCCATCTTTGGTAGGTGTACAGCTTTAATTCTGGAGGAAACAAAGCCAAAGAAACAATTAAGTATGCATTGGCCAAATAACAGAATCAACAGGACAGTTATGAGTACAATTAACAAAGATTTCCACCCAGAGAAGCTAGTAATGGCTTCTCATAAGGAGAATAAGGAATAAGATCCAGGGAATTCTAGAGTCTGACATGTCATTGATTTGTTGTCTTAATATCTTGAGCAGCTATTGAGATAGTAGTAAAAGGATCCAGAATGCACACGCAACATTCAGCTTAAGGTCTGTTTCTTTTAAAGCCACAAGTGCAGCTACTTTTTTTGCTCTGTTTTCTCTCTTTGGCCTTCTCCCACTCCTGATTATGGAGTACTAATGAGGCAGTTGTTACTGAAGTATCAAGTGAACTATCTGAAGCAAAGGCTATATTTTATAATTTTTTTCTAGTATTTGAGGCTGACTGGATAATAAACTTATCGTTAAGAATAATTAGTCCCTGTATTGAACCAGGATCTAGGGAAGTATTTTTTTTCTTGTTTAACTTTTTTTTAATTTAAGGAGAAACAAAAGCATGTAAAGGGTAGAGATAATACAGAATTCCAAAAAAAAAAAAAAGAGATAAACAATAAGAAATCACTAGTTAATAAATCACATATTGTCCTCTTAGAAATAGTTGTTCAAGTTACAAAATTAAAGCATACAAAGTAGATAGTCAAACAGTGAGAGTATAAACAGCTATGCATGCATGAACCTCTGCATGTATTTCTATTCTTTCTGTATTAGAGGGAAAAACAAAACACAGCAAGACAAAACAAAACAAATTCCTATAAAAACATGAAACCAAAAAGTTGTATAAAACCACAGTACGAGGTGATCTACAATGATTACTGTGTTGTTTCTTATTATCTTCAATAGAATGTCTATATCATCAGGCAAAATTGAATATAGCAGTATAATTGAGTATAGCAATAAATAACAATATTAGCAAAATAAAACATTGTAGACAGTATAAAACTTCAAAGGCAGGTAATGATCAAACCAGAGTGAACATTCTAGTGGATCTTGTCATCTTAAGTGCAGTTGCCTATACTCTCAGACTTGATACTATCAATCATAACAGCTTTGAATAAAATCTATCAATACAAAACAGTGATCCAACAAACCAGATTCAGTTACGACCAGTCATGGTAAAACAGTGTAGGTTTTATAGAGCTTTAGATTAAGTTAATAGGAAATTAAGGATGATTACCATACTATATCCTGTTATATTTGGGATAACTGTCTGTGCCCTCAAATCTAGTACAGGTAGAATGACTGGAACAGAATATAATACATCTAAGCAGAGTGGTGTGAGTAATGTGGGTTTTAAATCCTGGTGCACTATTAACAAAATAGTGTATCAAGGCCATCTATGTTAGAGATTGTAGTTATCCTTCTCTGCCTCATTTCTGCTGTGCTATTTTTCTGCCTTTGTTTAGTTTTCTCCTTCATTCTACTGCCTGCCCCACTCATTGAGGCCTTTCTGCCACTGTTCCTAAAATCCTGGTATTTTTTTTTTCTCTCTCTAGAATGTCCTTCAGTATTCTCTGTAGGGTTGGATTGGTGGTCACAAACTCCCCCAGTGCCTCTTTGTCATGGAAGCATCTTGTTTCTCCATTAATTTCTAGTGACAGTTTTGCAGGGTACATCAATCTGGGCTGGAGGTTATTTTCTTTCATGGCTTGGAATATTTTGCTCCAAGCTCTTCTTGATCTGATGGTCTGTGTCGAGAAGTCAGCCATGATTCTGATGGGCTTACCTTTATAGGTAATCTGTTTCTTTTCTCTGATGGCTTTTAATATTCTGTTTTTATTTTGAATTTCTGATATCTTGATTATTATATGTCTGGGTGTAGATCTGTTTTGGTTGTAGGTGGTTGGAGTTCTGTATGCCTCACACAACCGAATGTCATTTTCTTTTCCCATGCTTGGGAAGTTTTCCTTAATTATTTCCATGAATAGCCTTTGTAATTCACCTGTTTGTATTCCTGCTTCTTCATTCACGTTTCTTGTTCTTAAATTGTAGATTCTCTTGTCGTCTTCTAACCTTTGTATTGTTACTGCCTGTTTCCTTGTTATTTTTAAGAGATCTTTCCTTTCATGATCACACATTGCAAACTTGTCTTCAAGTTTTGATAGTCTATCCTTAGTTTCTTTTAAGGAGTTTTGCCAGCTTTCAATGGAGGTTTTAATTTCCTGGTAATCTCTTTGAATCTGCTTCCTGTATTCTATATTTTCTTTATATTCTTTATCAAATGTTTCTCTCCTTTTTTTGTGTTCTTCCCTTCTGTCTGTATCATCCTGAGAGATGCTTCCTGAGAGCATTTCTTTTATTACTCTACTCATATCCTGCTTTACCTGATTTAATATTTCAGTTTTGAGCTCATCTACAAGGACCCAAAGATATCTCTTAATGTCCATTGAAGCCATGTCTGATGTTGCATGTTTGCCACCCTCAGTCTCCCTTGTTTTTCCCTCTCTTGGATCAGTGCTCTCAGGGTTCTGGGCTGGGGGCCTCCTCCTGCCTCTCTCTCCTGTCATGGCTCTGGCTTCCTCCACACAGGTTACAGTACAGGTCCCAGCCCCCTTCCCTGTTGGCCTCTTTCCTCCGAAGCACGCTGGTGAGGGCACTCTGCCCTCTCCTGCCTGCTCTTGTCACTGAGGTGTAAGCAGCGGCTGCGTATGCCTGCCTTTCCCCACTGGGCCAGCCAAACTTCAGGGGCCTTCACCCAGTTAGTGCGTGCTAGGTGCAGGGAATCGATTTGGAACAGCTTATTGGGTCCCGGCTAGGAGCGCAGCCCAGTCCAAGCAAATCCCAGGAATCTGCTCTGGGGAGGAAGCAACCAACTGAAGTCACTGTCACTCCCAGTTCAGGCTCCTCCTGCCCAATTCCAACATGTCACTCATTTGGTCGCGCCCTTTCCGTGGATGGGGTCTCATTCCCAGCACTAACTGTGGATTAATGAAAGTCCCTTCACCGGCTCCACTCTCTGTTGGGCTCACCAACCCCTGACTTCAGTGCTGCTGTGGTTCCTGTGAGTGGCAGCGGGAATGAGTTTGGGTGGCTCTGCCTGCTGGCACCGATTGAGGCCTTTGCAAACTTCGCGGGTTACAGCAAAAACACTATGTCCTGTAATTTTTAGCTGTTTCAGTTGTAGTCCCAAAGTATTTGACAAGCTTTTTTACATTTTAATTTCTTCCTTTGTCAAGAGGATCCATCTCCCTCTGTCTGGGTCTCTCCAGGGTGTTTTATTCTGGCATATGAATTGTTTCTCCTGGGAGGCTTTGTATTTTGGTGCTCACTGATCAGCCATCTTGTCTTCACCCCCTGGAAGTATGTTTTATCCATGCCTCTCATAAACCATCTACGAAGGCTGAGGGGTGTTCTTTTTTTCTTGTTAAATAGCTGGAGGTGATCTTGTGTGAAGAGGATCTTGTTCTGGCATGTTCTTTTTTGTTTTAGTAGTCTTATTTTAGATTTAGTGGGTGGGAGAGGATTGCTCATTTTAGGAGTTAATGGGAAGTCTCCAAAGGGTGATACCATAATCCCAAACCTCCATTTGTCCCCCAGGGAAGTATGAAAAGTCAGCCATTGTGTATTCATGGTCCCCAATTATGTAATAAGCTGTAAAAAAAAAAAAGATACAGTATAAATTGCCATGGGGTCACAAAGAGAAGTTATTTACCCTGAGTTGGGCAGTAAGGAGCAGCTGTTTAGAAAATAAACTTAGGGTTGACTATAAAGCATCTTAAGACCTTGAGGTAGAGGAGGAAGAGCTTTGCAGTGAGGATGGAAGGCCACGAAGGAAGAAGATGGTGGAGGAGCTGGTCAGTGCTGCATTGCCATCAAAGAACAAAACCCCAGATGTAGGCATAGAGAGCAGATTTAAATAGCAGTCTCTTTTGCTCAGTTTGTGCCCATGGGAGAAGTTGCTGAGACCCATATCCTTCCTTTCTAGCACTTTCTGAGACCCGGAGGCAACCTTCTCAGATATGAGGTGTAAGCCCTGGAATATAAGACAAAGAACCAGTGATTAGAGTTCACCAAGCAACCTCCTGTGTTCGTATCTGTAATTCAGGGATCTCTTTGCCTACAAAATTTGCAAATATGTACTTTTTCCTCAAATGATATTTATTTATTAGCCTGTTCAAAATATTTGCTAATTTGCATGGTGACTTATTTGACCCATGGATTATTTAGAACTGTATTTCTTAATTTCCAGACACTTAAGTGTTCTGATTATCTTTGTATTATTGACTTCTGACTTTGTTCTTAGAGAACAAAATCTATTTGATTTCAAGTCGTTAGAATTTGTAATATTCCAAGTGCATTTTTAAAGGAATATGTATTCTAAAATTGATAAGTACAGTGTATAATTAGGTCATATGTAATGATATTGTTTAGATGTTGTGTATAATACGTATGCATATATTTTTTGGGGGGTACTGGGAATCAAATTCACAACCTCACATTTGAAAGGTAGACATTGTACCATGGAGCCATATCCCTGGCCTGATGTTTTATATTTTTACTAATTTTTTTTTTTTTTTTTTTGGTCTACTGGTTCTGCTGTTCATGAGAAAGTAATTAAATCTTGCATTATTGTTAAGGATGTCTATTTCTCTTTTTGGTCTTTTGCTTCATATGTTTAGAATTGTTTTATCTTTATGATAAATTGAACTCTGTCATACCATTGATTTTTAAGAAATGTCTATTCTAAATGCCTTTTGTTTATTTTGTCAGTTATTAGTATATTGATATAGTTTTACTATTTTCATTATGTTTGCCCGTTATTTTTACTTCCCACTTTTCCAATGTCATGTATTTGAAGTATCTCTTAGTGACAGCAGATAATTGTTTTTTAAGTATAGTTTGACCATCTTGTTCATATAGTGAAATATCTTATTTATGTTTAACTTAAAATTTATTATCTTATTTCCTTTTTGTTTTTTCTTGCCTCCTTTAAGTTTCTGTTTTCTTTCTGTTTTTTGCCTTGTTTTTGTTACTCCATTTCTCTCTTGATGTTTTGATGGTTTGCGTTCTTTAAAGACTGTTTTCTTGGTGGTGTTCTACAGAGTACAGCATTCATCCTTAACCTACGAAGTCTAGTGTAAACCAGGAGTTTTATTCTTCATGGGCTGTGCCACAATTTTACATTATTTTCAGTTCTATAATTTCCATTTATTCCTTTTCTGTTATTTTTTTAATCTCTGCTAAAATCATTAATTTTGTCTTTTATCTCATGAAAGCATGGTTATATTAAAATCTGTGTCGTATTCCCATTATCTGTATCCCCTTGTGGATTCCTTTCCATTTGTTTGTTTCTCTTAATTTTTTGGTTAGGGTGTCTTGCCTACTGTGTGACTTGTGGGTTTTGTTACTGTTGTTGCTTTTTGCTATTTGTTCTTTTTGTTTGTTGTTGTGCTGGGAATCCAACCTAGGGCCTGCACCTGACCTGCCAAAGACCCACATCCTCAGCCCCTGTCTGGTTGTTTTTGATTGAATGTCAGACACTATAAGAAAAAAATTATATAGAGATAATTTATTATTCTATGCCTGTGCTGTCCAGTGTTATAGCCAACTGCCACACATAGCTATTTACATTTAAATTATATAAAATTTAAAATTCAAGTCCTTATTACATTAGTGCATTTCAGATACCCAATAATTCTGTCTGTGACCATTAGCTCTCATCAGAAAAGACAGTTTCTGTCCCCACAGAAAGGTCTGTTGGCTAGCATACTACTCAAGGATCTTTCACTAGGGAGGATTTGCTTTTACTTATGACCTGCACAGCAGAAGGTCTCTCTGATCACCTTAATCCAGTTGGATCTGAGATAATTCTAAATCGGACTTCAGCCTTTTTGGAGGATGGTATACTTCGATTTATTTCTCAGCCTTAGGGGATAGCCTTTTGAGATCACAGGCCTGGAGGATTCCCTCAATTCCCATGTTCATTTTTTCAGCCTGTGAGTCTGTCATAAGCCATGCTCTGCTTTCCCAGCCAAACCTTCAGAATGAGCAGACACCTGAAGGAGAGAAACAGCCCCAGTGCAAGCTCCCCCTCTAGCTGATCCCTCTCCCTTAGTTCAGGAACTTGCAGTTCTTCACTTGAAGATTTTCTAGTGCATTCAAACTGATTTTTTCAAAAAAGTATTTTTGTCCCCAGACTTTTTATTCTTTGTTCTTAGGTTTTTAAATTCTACCCAAAGTATATTCTGTTCATGAATGATATATTTAGTCAAATATTTCAAATAATAAGTTCAACAACTAGCATTTTAGGATACTTTCATGTGGTTCTATTTTATGTCACCTGTAATTTTGTAATTAGTATATTTTGTGTCTTTATTTAAAAGGTGAGCAAATTTAGGTTCAAAGATACAGAATAAGCAGTTATTAAAGGGTTGAGAGTCCATCCTAAGTGCCCAGTCCTGAACCCTCTGCCTGTTGTTTAGGCTCATAACTGACAGCACCATGCGTGCATATAAGTGTCACAAATGCTCAGTGCAGCATGGAACAGGTCCTTGGTAATAGCTCAGGCTGGCCTGCAGTCCCCTTCTCCTTTAACATGATTTGAAACCAAACCTGCTTCTGAATCCCTCAGGTGAACGAGCTTCCTAATGTTGAAGGTAGTGTAGAAGCACTCATACTAAATATTTATAAAATCTATTGACTGATGAGATTGTGTTTTTCATTTCTTTGCCAACTTTCTATTATATAGCGTAATCTGAATCCTGTTAACTATGTTCTTTTTCTTCCCCAAGATAACTGCTAAAATACCAAGCACGGCAGTTACTAGACCTATAGCTACTGGATATGGGGTAGGTTTTTGTAAGCTGAAAATATTAAGATGCATTTTCTTATATATAAGCTCACATTAGGTAGTTCTAAGTATTTTTGGCTGTTTTTCAGTTCATGACCCAGATATATTTCCCACTTTGGATAGTTATGAACATTTTAAAAAGGTCATTTGATTAACACCTTTGAACATTTTAGTCTTGATTTGTAAGTACATCAGAAATATTTTATTACTCTTTTCCATTTGTAAACCTTGTTTGTCGATTGACTTCTGTTTATTTTTTACATAATATAACCAAGTCTTATGTGTTTTCCGTTCATATATTGTATGTGAAGCTAGATATTATTTAAATGTAATTTTTATAATTGTAAAAAAAAAGCTGTTAATAAGTAAAGAAGTGGGTAGAAGAGCACTTGCTAGTCTGTATGATACAAATTTTCTAAGGGATCAGTAATGGTTTGAGAACCCAGAGCCCCAGACATTGCTTCCATGATGTTCTCTGTATGAATGAAGCCAGGAGCCTTCTGCATTACATACCCAGTGCATCCAAGGACTCATGCTTTTATTAATTGGCCCAAGGGCATGTTACTCATAAATTTGATTTTGGATGCTGTGTCAGAATGAGAAATAGCGAGGTTCAGCTGTGAAGGGTTGCTGTCTTAGGCAGTGCAGGGGGACGGTCTTTGTGGCAGCTATTCATCCATCTCGCCTTTGTAATGTGAAAGTGGCCAGACAGCAGGAAGTGGATTCCAGTGGAGCTTCGTTTAAAGGGTGCGGGGTTGTTTGCCTACTTGTGTTTTAGAGTTTGATCCCGTATTCTCAGGTGATAAATGGGAAAGAATATATTCCAGTTTACTCAATGATAGAATGAGGAAAACAATTATGAAGAAAATATTTGTAAAATTGAAGGCGGCTGTCTTTAGGTATCTTTTTGACTCACTTTTCTGTTTACTAGTCCAAAACATCCTTGGTGTCATCAATGGGAAGACCAATGACAGGAGCTATTCAGGTACCTGTGTCACATGTTGATTTTGTGCCTTTCTTGCGACTTAGAATTTATTACCAAAGTTTCCCCCATTTTATATTTTAAAATGTTAAATGAAATGTTACTTTTATAGTGATTATGATTCTTTGATTTGTGGGCTGTGGTTTGGGCTGTTGTAAATTCTTGGAGGCATGCCGTCCTTGGGTTTACTCAGGTCTCAAGATAAACCCACTGGGGTGTGGGCGGAGAATTGCTAGTGTGTTTATGCTTTTCTCCCAATGATGCCACCTATAACAATTTCTGTGGTTTCTCTCATGGGCATATTGAACAGCTAAAAGTAACAGAGCAGCTAACTAATAAGCTAATTTGTGCTTTTTTTTTTAACTGAGAGCAATCTATTTGGGTCAAGGAATGAAATTTTATAGCAGAAAGAAAAGGTAGAGATAGGATTGATACATAAGATATACAAGGAGGCAGAAGAAAAGAGTAAGTGGATAGTAATTTTAAAATAAGTATTAAAATTAAGGCTATATTAAAATGTATGTCATGTGCAGCAGTTGATCTTATTTAAGAATATTTTTAAATGATTCCTTTTCTTGGAAGGATGGAGTTACTAGGCCCATGACAGCAGTGAGAGCAGCTGGGTTTACCAAAGCAGCTTTGAGAGGTTTGTTCCGCCATTTCTACTGATCATTTTTTTTCAGATCTCTTAAATTTGTACTGATACTGTGCATGTAAATATCATTTTCATATTAAAGAAAATTTAAAATGTCATTAATTAGAATCGATCATTATTTTAGGTACCATTAAGAAAGGCAAAGGATCTGGGCATGGTGGTGCACACCTGTAATCCCGGCACTTGGTAGGCTGAGGCAGAAGGGTAGCTATGAGTTTGAGGCCAGCCTGGGCTGCATAGCAAGTTCGAGGCCAGCCTGAATTACAGGGTGAGACCCTGTCTCAAAAGGAAAAAAAAGAAAGAAACGACAAGGGTGATGAAATTGGGATGATGTTCCACTGTGTAATTTTTCAAAATATGTTGAATTGTATATTTAAAACATGTGCATTTTGCTTTATGTAAGTTATATTTAGAAATAAAAGGTAAAAACACTATAAATATAGAAAAGTTAAATGTAATTAAAACATAAGACTATGATAAAATGTTTATTATACCAATAAGGAAAATTAGAAATCCAAAACCAAGTTATATTTACATTACTGATGATGTTAGAGTTGATACAGATCAGTGCAATAGAGTAAATAGTGACAGCATATCTGATTTTTGTTTTTACATGTTAACCCAGTAGTTTCATTTGCATAGTTTCATGAAAGTATATTTTTAAAAATCTTACCAATTTCTTGATATATGTAATATGTAATCATAATAAATGTTATATCCACTTAATAAATAGGTAACTAAACCATTTAATAAGGTAAATTCCCTGTACAAGATTTCACATATTAATATTCTCTTCCCTTGTGTTGGGTTGCAAATTAAATGTGAACTTTTGAATTGTGTTTCAGGTTCTGCATTTGACCCCCTTGGTCAATCAAGGGGCCCTGCCCCTCCTTTGGAAACCAAGAACGAAGATAGGTATGCAAGTCTTCATGCTGTTGTTTGTTTATGGTGCTCATGTTTTTTATTTTCCAACTAGATAATTTTTAAAAGCTTCTACTTTTAGTTTGAAATTAGTTTTAAGTTTTTCTATTTTCCAAATATGTAATTTTAGAAAATTGTGTAAGTAGGTAAGTATTCAAAGCATCATACCTCATTCTTGGAACTAGAGAAGGAGTCAAATCTAAGAGTAGTCATGTGTTCTCTGTTCTTTCATTGGGATACAATTTGATTTGAAGATGTCCAATTTTTATGAGTGCCAGTAATAGTGACTCTCTCAAAGGCCAAGTGAGACACTAAATCTTCTGATTATTTGAAAAGGACCTTTTCAAAGAAAAATATCAAGAGCACCCAGAGCAAGTTAATCTGTCATGATCCTGTTGAGTGGTTTAATCCATGTGGGCATGTGTGTCACTCCGTGTGGGCGTGTGTGTAATTTCGTGTGGGCGTGGGTGCTACGCTGTGTGGGTGTGGGTGTTACACCATGTGGGCATGTGTGTCACTCCGTGTGGGCGTGTCATTCCATGTGGGCGTGTGTGTCACTCCATATGGGTGGATGTTACTCAGTGTGGGCATGTGTGTAATTTTGTGTGGGCGTGTGTGTCACTCCTCGTGGGCGTGTGTGTCACTCCGTGTGGGGGGTGTCACTCCATGTGGGGGTGTGTGTAGCTCTGTGTGGGCATGTGTGTTACTCCACGTGGGTGGGTGTGTTACTCCGTGTGGGTGGGTGTGTTACTCCGTGTGGGTGGGTGTGTCACTAAGTATGGGGATATGTGTCACTAAGTGTGGGGGTGTCATTCCATGTGGGCGTGTGTCAATCCACATGGGGGGTGTCACTCTGTGTGGGCGTGTGTGTCACTCCATGTGAATATGTGTGTTGCTGGGGATCAAACACAGTGCCTTGTGCTTGCTAAGCATATACGCTTGCATTGAACTACATCCTCTGTCTGATCAATGTAATTTTTTATAAATTAACTTAGTTTTGTGCTGTGACAGCTGGTAACTAAAGTAACCATTCATACAGCTATATAAATTTCAGATACTTAACTACCTTGATGTATATATTTTATAAATAATAATCACAGCAGCCACTAAGAAAGTGTCCAGGGGAAGACTATTTGTTGTTTTGAAAAAAATTATGATAGTTGGGAATAGCTTTCATGGAATGAGTAGAAGCTTAATTGGGGTTTACTATTTTGATATGTTAAGGAGAAATGGTATAAATTTACTTCATTGTGTAATAAGCTTATTTTTCTAATAATTTGCGTTGGGGAGAAATTGAGATTTTGGTCAAGGATACAAATTTTTAGTTAGGGTGTCTAAGTTCAAGAGACCTGTTGTAAACCATGTTGACTGTAGTTAAGAACAATGTCATACACTTGAAAATTGGTAGAAGAGATTGTAAGTGTTCTCATTACAAAAAAAAGTGTTACATAATGTATTATTTAGCCTAATTTATCCCACAGTGTTCACAAATTTCAGAACATCATGTTCTACACCATAAATTATTAGACATCATATTCTACACCATAAATTTGTTAGTAACCTGTATTTGAAAATAAAATGAAAAGCAAAAAAATGAATACAAAAACAATAGTGCTGGTGAGGATGAAGAGAAAAGGGAATTCTTCACATTGCTAGCAGGGATATAAATTGTTAGTAAGTCAGTGTGGAGGCGCCTCAAAAACTAAAAATAGAATACTGTATGATCCATCCCTTGGCACATATCCAAAGAATTAAAGTCAAAAATACTATAGGGATATATAAGGATACCTTGTACCCATATTTATTGTGGCATAATTTACTATAGCCAAGATATGGAACTAGCCGAGGTGCCCATCAACAGATGATTGGATAAAGAAACTGTGATATACAAACCCTATAGAGTGTTGCTTAGCTGTAAAGAAGGAAATTAGGTTGCAGGAAAATGGATGGAACTGGAGATCAACGTGTTAAGCTAGTTAAACAGATTCAGAAAGACAAGGATTGCATGTTTTCCCTCATATGTGCGATCTAAAAACATGTCATGAGAATAGAAGGGATACTACTGTTAGACAGGGGAAGGGGATGGAGGAGTACCTGTGTGAGCGGGCGGTAGGGGAGGGCACATGTGGCCAGAACATGTGCACATGTAGAGAACCACACTGACAGCCATGTTCCGTCAAATTAATAGGCACCAATAGAATACATTTAAAAGAAGTCATTTACTAGATTATTTCTAACAACTGGAAAACAGAATTCTGCTCTTGAACTTTTGTAAAATCCCCATCTGTTATGCTTATTGATGAGTTAAAATTTTATACACTTTCGTAAACTAGTAAAATTCAGTCTTAGTCTCAAATTGTTCCAAAGGTATGATTCTGTGGATCAAGCTATACTTTTTCATTTCAAATTATGCCTATACTCATAGAAAGTCCATTATAATGAAGAGAACCAGTATCTTTAATTTTTTAGACATTGATACACATTCCTGGTGTTGTTACTTTTGTGGGAAGAAAGTGGTGGCATCAGTATTAATTTGAAATGTAACTGATTTGGGCATAATTTGCTCTTTGCAGTGCTGGGCTTGGAACCCAGGGCCACATACATGCTAGATACGCACTCTGCCACTGAGCTCTGTCCTCAGCCCTGGAATAATTTACTCTTTTTTTGAGGGGGTCAGGTACTGAGGATCGAACTCATGACCTTGCACTTGCCAGGCAGGCGCTTGTGCCACTGAGCTATATTCCTGGCCCAAACACAATTATTATTATATTATTATTTTTTGGTACTGGAAATAGAATTCAGGACCTTGCTCTTTGCCAATCAGTCAGTCACTTGTACTGCTGAGCTGTAGTCCCTGTTAATTTACTCTTAATAGAACCAGAATTTTGAAACTTTTCTACCTTGTTAAGAATTTTCTGTGTAGTATCTTTCTGATAGCAAATCATGTTTATCTCTTTTATGAGGGCTTCAGTTTTTCTAGCCATAAGGTAAAATTTTTCATTTGCCAGAGGCTCTGAAAGAAAAATTACTTCTTTTGGGAGGTGGTAATATAATAGGAAGGGTCCTAGAGTGCCCTAAGTGGTTCTAAATCCTAGCTCTGTAACTTAATATCTTTGTAATATCAGGAAAAATACTTTTTTTGGAGACAGGATCTCACTGTGTAGTTCAGGATGGACTTGGGTTTACTATGTAGCCCAGGCTGGCCTCAGATTTGCAGTGATCCTCCTGCCTCAGCCTCCCAAGTGCTGGGATTACAGGTGTGTACTACTATACCTAGCAGTAAAAATACTTTGTAAACCCCAGTTTCCTATTCAGTAAAATAGAAATAATGAAAGCTCTTGTATCTAGTATTACCATGAGGAATAGGTGAAATTTTTAAAATGATTTAGATTTAAGTTACACGATTAGTTTGTTTACTATAATTATAAATAATTGTGTAATATAGTTATTAAAATAAGTAATCTGTTTGTTCCTCAATACCCTTCATATGTGTATCTTATCTGTGACCTACATTTTAAGAGCATGCATGGACAGTATTAAAAATAAAGTAAGTTTTTGTATAGACTATTAGTGGTTTAGTGATTTAAACTACTTCTACTCTTTTAACAGTCCAGAAGAAAAGATTAGACAATTAGAGAAGAAGGTAAATGAGTTGGTAGAAGAAAGCTGTATTGCCAACAGTTGTGGAGACTTAAAATTGGTAAGTTCATAAACTAATAAGATTTAAGATTAAGATTATGCTGGGTGTGATAGTGCATACCTGTAGTCCTGGCACTTGGGAGGCTGAAGCAGGAGGATTGCTGTGAGTTCAAGTCTATACTAGACCAAAGTGAAACCCTGTCTCAGAAAGACAAAAAAGTAAAAAATTAAGATTATAAGGTACATGTAGATGCATGTGTCAGCTCCACTTTTATATATGTACAAGCAGACACAGATACAACTATTTTCATTTTGCTATGTGTGGCCATAATGTTTCAACTAAAGCAATTATTTTGAGAACAAGAAATTATAATTCTGTTTTATGATTTCTAATAAAGTAACTGGTAATTTTTGACATTGGTATTTTTAGTATGGAAAATTCTAATGTATTTGTTAATTTAATTTGGCAGCCTGGTAGACTGTTGGATTAGACTCAACATACCACCAAGAGTTACACCTGTCATGAGCCACACACAACATCAAGTGCTAGTTGTTTAGTTTTGGTTCACTTTTTTGTGGTATTGGGATTGCACCCAGAATCTTTGCAGTAATCTATATCCCAAGCCTTTTATAATTTTTTATTTTGAAACAGTGCCTCACTGAAGTTGTTAAATTGCCCAGGCTGGTCTCAAATTTGTGATCCTTCCACCTTAGCCTCCCGGAGTGCTGGGACTGCAGGCCTGCTCCACCATGCCAGGCTTTCTGTTTTCTTACTGAAGTGAAATATAGATTTAACCCCGAAATACTTCTTTCCAGGTGTATCACAAAATCACAGTTTGCTTTTTAGCCATCTAGTGCCGATTTTTAAAATTGTCTTTCAATATAATAACAGACTTTGTGTTCTTAGAAACAGATAAAAAATTTCACCAGTTCTACCAGCAATAAATTACCTTTTTTTTTTTAACTGAACATTTCTCTCCAATGGTATGCTGATCTGGTAAGTAAGTCACAGAGTCTGTTGCTGAATTTGTCTGTGGAAATCAACAAAAGGCTTTTTGGTACTCTCTTTGAGTAGGATAAGAGCCAAGCTAAGAATCTCTTGTGATGCTGGGCGGCAATTCTTCTTTAATTTGCTGTATTTTGAGCATCTCAGGACCCCACCCTACCTCCAATCTGTTTAAGTTGCTACCTCACAAGTTCAAAATTAAATACCCCAAAATTCAAGAAGTGGGAAAAAAGAAGAGGTGTATGATTCAATTTAAAAGGGGGTCGAGATATATGGTAGAGAAACTTGACTCTGGGCGAATACTCGGTATTTCATCCTTCGTCCTATCCCAGAAAGACCACACAGGCAATTCTGTGATGTTAAATTGCAGTTCAAATAAATAGTCTAGTTTTTTTTTTTTTTTCCCCACAAGGGAAGTTTAACAGAGGGGCATCCTGGGGAATCCATTCAGCAGGCTTCACATAGATATTTCTCAAATGCATAAAAGTTGGTGAATGCTCAGATTTTACAAAGGATGAATCTAATTTCAGGCCTTAGAAAAGGCTAAAGATGCAGGAAGAAAAGAGAGGGTCCTGGTGCGACAAAGAGAACAAATTGCATCTCCAGAAAATATCAATTTGGATTTAACTTACTCAGTAAGTATTGAAATCCCTGCTGGGAAAATTTATTTTGAGTAACATTTGTGAATTCCAAGTCTTTTTATGCATTATTTTTTATCTGTATATAAAAACATAAAAATTGAACATATTTATGAGGTGCCATGTGATGTTTTGATACAGATACATATCGTGTAATGTTTAGATCAGGTTAAATTTACCTGTCTTCTCAAACAGTTATCATTTCCTTGTAGTAAAAAGATTCACACTTCTTCGTTCTAGCTTTTTGAAATACACAGTATAGTGGTACCCGTATTCATGAACAGTTACATTTGTGAACAATTTGGTTCACAAGTAAAAGTACTCAACAAAGTTTTGTTTTTATTTGCAAACTCTACATCAGATGACAGACATGCCTGTGGCTATGTTTCCCACACAAACACAAACATGGGCATCTTTTCCAAAATCATGGAACAAATTAAGTTTGTGAACCAAGGTGCCATTGTACATTCATATTTCTGTAGTTACTTTACTGTGCATTAACCCACCAAAGCTTCCTGCTTCTCACTATAACTCAGACGCTTTCATCAACCTCTCCTCATCCCTTTCCCCCATGTAGAAGTCATTTTTTCTCCTTCTTGTTTTGTTTTTAAATCATGCTGCTTTTACACAGAATTGTACCAATAATAAGTACTTCATTAGATACTTTGTCTTTGGTTTATAGATCTTTTGGCAAAGATCCTTTTTATAAATTAGCTATTCAGTTAGTTGTTTTTAGTAACTTTGTAAATATTCACAAATCTCCCATACAGTGGCTGTGCATTTTGAAGATTGTTAATATTTATGCTCTCTTAATGAGACTCTAATATAGACTTTTGAGTTTCAGGGGTTTCAAACTAGGCAAATAATGTTCTATGAACATAGTTTTAAAAAACCTGTAGTGTTAGCAGTGTTTCTTTAATTCTGAAAGTATATTTCCTTGCTCCTTATATGGCTGCATAAAGAGCAGTATGATATATAGAGGATTTACGAGGTAGGTTTACAATGACTGCTTGCAAAAGGACTAACTACGCATGGGAGAGCCAGAGGATCCAGGCACAAGTCAAAGGCCTGGAGCTCACTGTAGAGTCCCCCTCTGAGTATGTATCAGGAAGCCTAAGAGTCTGTGCTGGAAGGTTGAGAGTTTGCATTGGAAGCTGGTGATGGGCATCCAAAGGCAATGGCCAAGACTGGAGCCACTCCAGAAAAGCAGAAATCTGATCACTTCTTCTGTTTTTATTCCATCGAGGTTACAAGCCTGTTGGTGGGTACTACCCACATCCAGGGTGGGTCTTCTCTTTTCATTAAGTCAGTTATCTAGACACACTCAAAACTGCTAACCCAATCAGTTAGTTGTTTCTTATTCAAGGTGACACAGCTGTCACAATCTACCCCTTGTCAACTTGACAACCCAGACATATTTCCTTAAACCATAGTCTTAAACCGTATTTCCTTAAATCAGATTAGTAAGTTCATGATAATTATACCTAACATGATACAGTTATCCTGCATGCAAATAAAAGCACATTAATTCATTCTCAGGATAGAAGGCAAAATTTTTCTTTTGGTGATGTTTACTCCTAATGCATTAAAACTTAAACATTGAAATATAGGTTTAGGGCCAGGGATTTAGCTCAGTGGCTTAAGCACCTGCCTAGCAAACGTGAGGTTGTGAGTTTGATCCCTGGTACCCCCCCCCAAAAAAAAAAAAACTAAAAAAAAAAAATATATAGGTTTAACAATGCTTACACAGCTATTCCACTTCTTGGCTTATTCTCAGAAGAACTGAAAACAACATACCATAGGGATATATGTGGACCCATGTTTATAGCAGCACAATTTGTAATAGCTAAATGCCCATGTTTATAGCAGCACAATTTGTAATAGCTAAATGTTGGAAACAACCCAAATGCCCCTCAACTGAGGGATGCATGAAAAAGATGTGGTATTTTTAAACAATGGAGTACTACTCAGCTATAAAGAAAGACCACATTGAGGCTTTTATAAGTAGATGGATGAGACTTGAGACCATACTCACAAGTGAAATAAATCAAACTCACATGTGTAAATACGATACTGTCACCCTAGTGTAAGAAACTGAAAGAGTAAATAAGATACAAAATCTTCAGTTAATATTGTGAAAGGATAAGAAAGTGCTCAAAGAGAAAAACAACTCAGGGAAAAGGAGAAAAGAAGAAATAAAAGCAAGATAGAAATTTGTATACACTTAAAGATTACTAAGATGATTGTACTACTAATTCTATTAGTTCTTGGAACAAAACAGATAATGTCCATAGGATTAGGTCAATTTTGCATGACCATATCTGGTAATTCAAGTAAGACTTGAAGATAACTATGCAGAACAACAAAAATTGTTATGTTCCTACCACCTTGTTTTGAAAGCCTACATTGTTATTATTTTGGGCACTTAGTTATAGTTATTTATCTGTTGGGTTTTTTTTTTTCACTCTAATACAGAAAGGATAGGTGTATATGTATAGGCTTATATAAGCCTAGAACTTCACCTGAAGGGTTTATAAGAATTGATTTTATTATGTGTGATAGTATAAACAACTACACTGAAGAAAACAAGACACCATGGTAGCCATTGATCATTCCCTATCATTTTGGTTCAAAAGCCAATAATGCTTTTATTTTTGGTTTTGATTGGTTTTAGTCTGTCTTTAGTTATTTGATGTCAATATGTATGAAGATATGGACAGCAGTTTTGAAGAAAACAAGAGACATTATAGTAGCTGTCATTGATTTCCTAGTCTCTGGTCTTGAAAGCCCTTAAGGCTCTCATTCTTGTGTTTTGATTGCTTTTATACTAGTTTGATTTGTATTAACTTACTGTGTGTGAAAGCATGGACAACTATTTAGAAGAACACAAGAGATATTATGGTAGCCCCTGTTGATTTCCTGCTGTCTTTTTCTGAAATCCTGTGTTACTTGCATTGTTTTATTCTCCTCTGCTTTGTTCTGTTTTGTTTTGCTTTGTTTTGTTTTATTCTCTTTAAAAAAACAATACTTAAAAACCAAGTCTATCAACATTGTTACAAAGCAAAGAAATAAATATACCTGAAATATATATATATATAAAATAAATAAATATACCACATATACACATATATATATATATGTATATCTCCATATTAACAGCATAGCAGAAAATAATTACAGTTACAGTTGGTGTATCTGTAACTGGTCAAACAATCATAGGTGGTTTTTATAATTACCCCTTTCTGTATTGTATTGGCCTTTAGTAAGCACCTCAGGAGATCTTGATTCTTTATCTGGTGGGATAACCCATACCTTCATTCTTGAAGGTTCTGGGCCATTTGTCATTCAGTCTGGATTGGGTTGTTTTAGTTTCCCATTGATTTTAATAAGGGTGTAGCAATACTATGAGGCATCCTAAGGGATCTCCTATACTCAAATATATTTCTCCTTCCCTCCATTGTGGAGTAATAGTCCAATTTCTGCTTGTAGTCTGAATCAATTATCCCTTCCAAAAGCTAAACTGTCTTTTTAGCTCAGAAGCATGAGGAGTCCAAATGACCAGGGAGAAATCTTAGCTTCCAGTTCAGTGGAATTGATATTGTGCTTCCTGATGCAAACCTTCTGGTATCAGGAGTGGGGTTGTATTTTTGATGGGTAAGTTTTCATATACTAAATAAATGAGCAAAGGGCATTTGAAACTTCAAAATACTAAGTGTTTACTATTTATAGCTAATATTTTCAAATTCCATGATATCTTTAGAGGATAATTTATGATGGTAACTTTTTTATCTGTAGGAATGTAATTTACTATGGCTTAATTATATCAATTGTGATTATATATACAAAACTCTTACTATACAATTTCTCCCCCATTTTACTTTAAAGTTTATTGCCACATGACGCTTCACTTAGAAGAGAATTTGGTGTACTGTCTTTCTCATTTATTTTATTGCCAGTAATATAGACTGTGCACATTTATTCTTTGTAGGTATTCCTGAGATTAACAGATGGCAAATACTACTAAATTAAAATAGAATGCATAGAAAGTTAAGTGAAATTTAATAGACAGCTCTTTGTTAATGGTGTACTTTATGTAAATATTTCTCTATTTTTTTTGCAAGGTATTTCTTTTGTATACTAAATTTGGTATTTGGTTGGGTATCTTGACATAAGCAGATAACTTTGTTATACCATTTTAATCTCTGATTATAAGTGAAAGGGGGCCTAAAATGATCATTATGTATCTTTTTGCAATGTTTTCTTCTTTAGGTGCTCTTTAACTTGGCCAGTCAGTACTCAGCTAATGAAATGTATGCCGAAGCACTAAACACGTATCAAGTTATAGTGAAAAATAAGATGTTTAGTAATTCAGGTAGGTATATATAATCAGTTTTGCCACTAGAAATAATTATTTCATACTTTTAATTATAGATTCTTACTTTATACTTCCTTATAATGAGATAACTTATGCCCTAAGCACATTTGTATTTATGATACAGGTTCTTGTTTAAAGATACTATTTACATGAAAATCCATACAGACACAAATACAGATGAAGAAACATAGTTAATGTGAAATATGCTGCCTAACGGTAAACAGATGTCATCATAAATAGGAGTGATCCATGGCAACTCCATGGGCCATTCTTTCTCTTATGCAAATGTGTGCCCAAGAGACTGGAGTTTCTACTTAATATCTATAATGTTTTGGTAGTAATATTTTAGTTTATCAGAATATATTCATCTAATATCATTAAAATGCATATGACACTATTAAGTCTAATTTTAAAATGTCATATATGTTAAGTCCTTTTTTTAATAGAATACACTCCCAGTTTTATAATATAAATTGTTTCCAACCATATTTTCAGAAATCTACCTCTTAAATTCCACTTCCTCACGGAAGAGTAATGTGTAAATATGACAATAGAGCAGTCTTAAAGTTAGAATTTTAATATATGAATCTTCACAACCTGAAGAAAGCTTTAGAGAATATGAATTAAGGTCATCAAAGATGTCATAGAAAAGCTGCAAAAATGAAAATATTATACATTCTTTTTATTTAGGAAGATTGAAAGTGAATATGGGAAACATTTATTTAAATCAAAGAAATTATTCCAAAGCCATTAAATTCTACCGAATGGCCTTAGATCAAATCCCAAGTGTCCATAAAGAAATGAGGTAAGTGTATAGTACAGTTGTAAAATTTAAGGGTTTGGTTTTGTTTGGTTCTGTTCCTTGTGACTATATGTATTTGTATAACATCAAATTAAAAGTTAAAGACATAGTATGTGATCAAGAGAAATAAGACTGTTTATTAACCATCTAGGAATTAACCCTGAAAAGTATCCATAGCAAGACACAAACACAATATGGGTCACAATATGGATCCTATATAATATATCAAACTTCAATACAAAGCTAGAAATTAAGATCACCTCACTTCAGAGTGAAATAGTGAAATAGTTTACTTATGAATTTTACAAGAGGGGAAAGATGATGTTTTGTACTCCAGCAATATTCAGGAGCATAAACAGTGTGTTTACTGGTTATAATTGTCCTTAAGTACCAACACCATTTTTCCTATGACAGCTAATTTGTTTGTAAATGCTACTTTTCATGATCATTTGTTTTTGAATTTTCCATTTTATCTCATTACCATTAGCAAATATTACCTAGAGGACACAATACCTCAAGGTACTTTTAACCCAGATGAGATCAAGAATTTGAGCATTTTAGAAAAAAGATGATAATATTAGATAGCATACGTTAAGTGCTTTAATAGTAATTAAGAGACAGCAGGTATATTGTAATGCAGTTGAGAAAATAATTATTGAGAACAACAGTGATTCTGTGGTTAAGAAAAACTTTCTGAAGGTGCACTTCAGATAAGTTACTAAAGTCAGAGATGGGATAACATTCCAGACAAAGAGAGCTCTGTGACATGAGTCAGAAAAATAAGCCTTCAGGATCTTACCAGCTAACTACAAATAATCTAGTTGAGGAGTAGTGGAAATAAGGTGGGATCACATCCACTAGGATGGATCTACAAAAAAGAATGGATAAGGATGAAGATAAATCACAAGCCTTCTGCATTGGGTATATAAAATAGTATGTTACTTTGGAAAATAGGCAGTTTCTTACAAGTTAAATATACATTTACCATATGACCAATAATTTTGTTCCTATGTGTATACTCAAGAAAAATGACAAAAAAATTTGTGTTTGAATGTTCATAACAATAATATTCATGACAGCAAAAAAGTGGAAATAATCTAAATATCCGTCAGGTAGACAATGGATAAATAAAATGTGGCATACATCCACACTATAGAATACTATGCTACTTGGCAGATAAAAGAGTGAAGTTTACCAATACCTGAGGTTATATGGAGGAACTCAGGATTATGCTAAGTGAATGAACCTTAGCAATTTTTTTTTTGGGGGGTACCAGGATCAAATTCAACCTCACACTCACCAGGCAGGCACTTAGGCCACTGAGCTAAATCCCCAGCCTTAGCAAAATATTGTGTAATGTATTATTTCATTTATATGCAATGTCTAGAAAAGACAGGCACAGAAAGTAGATTAGTGGTTTCCTAGGTAGGTACACATAATCAATTTTGATGTGAGACTAGGAAATGAATGTTAGTGGGCACAGATTTTTTTTCTAGGGTAATAGAATTAAAAATAAATATGTGTTTATGATTCCAGAACCATGTAAATAGAGCAATAATCATTAAATTGTACATTTAACACAAGTGAATGTTATGATATATACATTATGCCACAATAAAGCTTTGATGAAACAAAAAAGACCTAAGGAATTAAAGGGTACTCTTGTAGATAGCTTGAATCCATACTAAAGAATTCACTTTTCAGGCTAATTCATGCTTATTTTTATTTAGGATTAAAATAATGCAGAACATTGGTGTTACATTTATTAAAACTGGTCAGTATTCGGATGCCATTAATTCATTTGAGCACATAATGAGTATGGCACCAAATCTGAAGGCAGGCTTCAACCTAATTCTTAGTTATTTTGCCATTGGAGACCGAGAAAAAATGAAGAAGGCATTTCAGAAATTGATTGCTGTTCCATTAGAAATCGATGATGATGATAAATATATTTCACCAAGTGTGAGTATGAAAAAGATTGTTATATAGTCATTGCCTCCTTATCTATGTTTCTCTTTTTCTAGAAATGAGAAAATTGGAATAAATGACTTTTTTATGATAATGGGTATTGAATTCAAGAGTGTTCTTACTGTGTTATATCCCCAGTCCCTCCTTTTAAAATTTTTAAATTTTGAGACAAGATATCGCTAAGTCACTAATTTTCTGAGGCTGGGCTCAAACTTGTGATTCTCCTACCTTGGCCATCCAGAGTGCTATGACTGCAAACGTATGCCACCATGCCTGTCTTAGATGACTTATTTTTGTCGTTGTTGTCAGTACCAGGGATTGAACTCACGACTTTGTGCTTGCCAGGCAGACGCTTGTGCCACTGAGCTAAAACCCCAGCCCCTTAGATGACTTTGAGTTCTCAAAGAATTATATTACTGTGACTCATCGATGATATATTTCATTTGTTATTTAAATTAGGTTGGGAGTGGAACCTCTTGAAATGGGGCTAGAGATTATATTTAAAACAGACTGTAAAATCTGAGTTAAAATTTTGAAAAAGAATCATTAAAAATAAATTTACGTATCATTCACTAAGAGCAACATCTTGACCATGAAACCACATAATCCTTTTTTAACAGATTTTAAGATCAAAACCTTTTTAAGCTGGGAACCTAAACTAACCTGTGCTAAATGGGTCAAAAATGGGAAAAAAAATTCTTATCTTTATTCATGGAGTAGAACATAACACAACTCTCAAAAGTCATATTTTTAAAGACATAGGAAGAATGTTATGTAATATTAACTTTAAAAGGGCAGATATACACCTACCTACTCATGAAGAGCAACTGGAACACTAAAATAGAAACAGTTTCTGGACAATGAGTTTTTTAAAGACTTTCAAAATATTTTCCAGATTTTTATGCATAAATTACAGATTTATTCTGTGGCGTCAACCCATACAAAATTGCCTTTATTTGTAGATCCAAATGGTATAATATCTTCAGTTTCATGGAGTTAATAGATTTTTCCTAATAAGGTGGAAAAATATAGTAGCCTCTAGTTATCCAGTGAAACGTCTGAAGCCAGATACTCTACCACACAGTTCCTACTCTTTGTTTCTGTTTTTTTTTTTTTGATACTGGGGATTGAACTCATGACCTTGTGCTTGCCAGGCAGGCGCGTAAGCCACTGAGCTAAATCCCAGCCCGATCTTTTTGTGCCTTAGTTCCTTTACCTAAAATTGGGACTAATTCTAATAACCTACTTTATAGGGTTGTGAAGATTAAATGAGTCAGTACATGTAATATGCTCAAAATAGTACTTGAAACATAGTAAGTACTGGATTAGTGCTAATTATCCATTACTTTCATATTGAGAAAATATATGTTGTGAAAAGTTTGTCTTATTTGGGGTGTAGGTGTGTGTGTGTTTGGTAGGGACTGAACCCAGGGCCTTGTGCATGGTAGAAAAGAGTTCTATCACTGAGCCATACCCCAGTCCCATCTGTATTCCTTTTTATTTTTAAGGTAAGGTTTCACTTTGTTCTCTAGGCTGGCCTTGAATTCATGCTCTTACTAGTTCAGCCTCCTAAATAGCTCCTAAGTAGTATTTAGGTGTATACCACATGTCCAGCTCTCCTCTGTATTCTTGATAGAGTTGAATTATAGGTTATATTAAGCATTTGATGGTCATGAAAGCATTTAGAGTTGAAATTAGAATTTGTATTATCATATAGTAACCTGTTTGCCTAGCCTGACCCTTTTATCAGCTGTTCAAAATTTGTTAGTTAAATGGAAGATATGTTAGGAATCAGAAATAAGAAAAAATAAAGATTAATTTAATCTCCATTTTATATAACTGGTTTGTGGAGGTTTTGATTAGAAATCTAAGTTTTTGGTATTTATTTTTGACTGCTTTTCCTCAATTTTATTTTCCTAGGATGATCCTCATACTAACTTAGTAATTGAAGCTATAAAAAATGATAATCTCAGACAAATGGAACGTGAAAGGTAATATTGGGGCACTTAATGTGGTTTTCGATTTTATAAAATGATCAAATGTACATTCTCATTGTTTCTTATAAACCTTATTGCATTCATTCTATTTTTTGAGTAGAGCTATTATTTAACTATTTCTGTACTTCATTGGATTCTTTTTTCTCCTTCAGAATAGTTCTAGTCCTCATAATGATTCCAATTATTCTGTTATTCTTATCATTTCTCTGTAATTTTCTTTCCCTTTACATAATTTATTTCTAAGTTATGTTCTAATATATTTTTATCTGCTTCCCAATTAAATATTAAATCCAAAAGAAGAAACTATGTTTACCTTTTTTTCGCTTAATGTGGTACTACAAACTACTTCTCATGCCACATTAAGAACAAATGTTCCAACTCTGGATACCAATTGATGTCCAACAATTGAATTCTAACAGTAACTACCCAGAATTCATGCAGACCTCAGAGTATAAGGTCTTGCTCCCTCAAGACTGTCTATTCACCCCCACTACAGAGGTCACTGCAAGCATGAGTCTCCCCTGCTTCTGACCAACTGGCTCTAGATCTGCTTCCTACCATCTTCTTGAGTTCAGTAATTTGCTGGAAGAATTCACAGAAGTCAAGAAAACACTTTACTTATGTTTACCACTTTGTAAAGGCTAGAGAAGTGGGAAGGGACATGATGTTACCATGCCCTTTGAGGTTTACCACCCTTCTAGTACCCTTGTGTCTTCACCAGCCTGAAAGACCACCTAACTGAGGTTCCATTAGGTAGGCGTGACTGATGATAGCATTATCCCTTGGAGCTGAAGCTCAATTTCTAGTCCTTGTTCACTCCTTGGGTTTTGGAGAATGAGACTTAGAATTCCAATCTTCTAACTGCTTGATTGGTTCCGTTGGTACCCAGCCCCATCCAGAAGCTTTCCAACAAGTAGTTACCTCACTAGCATAAACTCAGGTATGGTAAGAAAGGGGGCTTATGAATAACCAAAGACACTTCCACCACTCAGGACATTCCAAAGGTATTAAGAGCTCTTTGCTAGGAGCCAGGAAATCATAAGCATACTTACAACTTGAAAAAAATAGCCTCAAAAAAGAAGTAGAGAATTTCAGCAAAGAAATGAAGATACAAAGAAGAATCAAATGGAAACTTTAGAAATAAAAAATACCGTGATTGAAATAAAAAGTTCAGTGAATAGAATGAAGGGAACAAAAAAGTTTTAGTAACTGAAAGATAAAAAACAAAAATTACCCTATCTGAAAAGTAGGTAAAAAATGGTCCCCAGGGACCCAAGAGATGCTGACAAAAGATCTAGCATTTATTTTATCAGAATCCAGGAGAGAAGAAAGAGGGGTGGACTAAAGAATTAATAACTAAATTTGTCAAGAAAAGTAAATCTAGAACTCAAGAAGTTTGATGAACTCCAAATAGAATAAATCTAAGGAACTCAGTGTCAAGACGCATATATCATGATTTTAAACTCTGGAACATTAAGGACATTTTAAAAGCGTCTGTAATATCTGAGTGCAGTGGTTGCCTCTGGAGACCAGCCATTTGAGAGGCTGATGCAGGATGATTACTTGAGCCGAAGAGTTCAAGACCAATATTGGACAACCTAGCGAGACCATCTCAAAAAAAATCTAGAAAGGAGCTGTAGAAAAATACCACCTGATTGGTAGTGGGGAACTAACTAATATAATCGAAACTGCTGATACTGAAAAAGGGAAACAATGAAAAAATCAGTGAAATGAACCTGATTCTTTGAAAAGAGAAAAGACAAAACAGTACCAGGAATAAAACAGACTTAACACTGTGACCCTAAAGGTATCGAAAGGTTAATAAAAAAAAAAAAGAGAATACTACAAACAGATTCACAGATAAATTTGACAAGTTATATGAAGTAGACTACTTCATTGGAAAACATTCTACTATAGCTTTCCTAATATGAAATAGATTTTTAAAAATAACTATATGCGTATTAAGGAAATTGAATGCATAATTTTGAAACTCCAGAAAAAGAAACCTCAGGGCTCAGATGGTTTTAGTAGAGAATTCTAGCAAGTCTTTAAAGAAGAAGTAACATCAGTTCTACAGAATTGTGACATTAGTTTATCCTGATACCAAAGTCAGACAAAGGGAATACCAAAAAGACCACAGAACAATGTTTTATGACTGTGAAAATTTAAAAAAATAATGTTAACAAGATAGGAAAATAATTGAACACCAGGATCAAGTATGATTATCTTAGGAATGCAAAATTAGGCTAAGATGTGAAAATTAAGGTAAGTAAGATATCAGAATGGAGGACAAAACCTACATGATAGGGAACCTCTATCCCAATAGAAAACCAGAATTTTTATGAAATCTGAAAAACAGTTCCTTATTCTGATAAAGTCCATCTATAAAGAACATAGCTAATATTATATTTAATGGTGAAAAATAAATACTTCAAGAACCAAATAAGGCTATTTACCAATTCTATTCAACACAGGAAAAAAATGTATAAAAACTAGTAATGTAGTATAGAAATATGTGTAGTACCAATGAATTGTCCCCCCAAATTAACAGTTAATTTTCAATAGAAAAAGCATTTTAAGGAAAAAGTTAAGAAAAGAAATGTAAAACTTAACACTGAAAACTATAAAAGAATTTAAAGAAGCTAAATGGCATTTATGGATAAATTCTTAATAAATAGCAGTGCTCACCAAATTGATTGCAGATTGAATGCAGTCTTTATCAGAATCCCAATACTGTTTATGTAGAAAGTAGCAAGTTGATTTTCAAATTCATTTGGAAATGAAAGGACCTAGAATAGCCCAAACAGTGGTGAAAAAGCAAAGTAAAATCAAACTACAAAGTGTGATACTAGCATAAAGATAGTATATGGCGTAAAGATAGCATTTAAATGAGTTGAGTAGAATTAACAGTCCAGAAACAAACCTGTACAATTACAGTAATAAGGTTCCAGAATACTCTTTTGGGAGAAAAGATCATCTTAGCAGCTGTTCTAGGAAAATTGGAAGTCTTAATGCAAAAGAATGAAATTGGACTTCTCTCTCTCATACCAAAAAGTGCCTCAAAATGGACCAGGTGTCTAAGAGCTAAAATTATAATCTTATAAAAACACATAGAAGTAGATATGGCTAACTTTAAGTTAAACAGTGTTTTCTTAAAAATGAAACTAAGACCAGTGTGGTGATGCATGCCTATTATCCCAGCACTCAGAAGGCTGAGGCAGGAGGGTGAGGTCCTATGAGTTTGAGGTCAGACTGGGCTACATAGTAAGACCCTGTCTCCAAAAACAAAACAACAACAACAAAAGCCAAAACCACAAACAATGAAAGAAAAAATAGATAAATTGTATATCATCAGAATTAAAAGCATATGTTCTTAAGAGGGTCTGTCAAGAATTAAACTACAGTCTTCTGAGTGGAAGAAAATATGTGCAAATCGTGTACTAAGGGATTTATTTCTCAATTATGTAAATAATTGTTTCAATTAAAGGCTCAGTGACCCAACTTAAATTATGCAAAGGATCTGAATAGGAATTTCTTGAAATAGACATAAATGTTCAATAAGCACATGAACATGCATTCAACATCAAAACACCTGCAGGGAAATGCAGCTCAGAACTGCAGTGAGATACTAGGTCATACCCTCTACTATGGCTGAAATAAAAAAGACACGTGATAACACATGATGGCAAAAACGTTAAGCAATCAAGATGCCTTTATTTGCTGTGGTGAAGAATATAAAATGCAAGGCAAACTGAAGTTCCTCCAAAGGTTATATGTAGACTTAGCATGAGAAAAACATCATCTTAAGTAGAGACCCTGGAAGAATTCAATACGATTCGCAGTGAATATTCATACTAACACGATTCTTAATATCCCAAAGTGGGACCAATCCAAATGGCCAACAGTTCATAAATACAATGTGTGGTCAGAATATGATGAGTGTGTAACTTGAGAACAATTACAGTAAAAGACACATTGCCACTAATCTCCCTCAACTTATTCCCTACCCCTGCTTCAAACACGTTTATCCCATCATCTGGCCACCCTCTGCTTCTGGAGGTTCTCTTTCATGTCTTTACAAGGCCTGATAGAAAACACAGTGACTGCTACTGCTGAGTGCGGCTCAGCACAAAGGAAGGCTCATCAGATCCTAGGGAGTCTCCCGCTCGCCTGGTTCTGCAGGGCAGCACCATGTGGCCTCTGACTGTCCCCAAAGACAGACTGTAAGTCAGTTCAGGACGTCAGGGTAGGCTCGAGAGAGCAACGAAAAGACACTTGTGAAAGAATACGTTCAGAATTGCTTCAGAAAGTGGCAAGAAGGATGGAAGAAGTGTGATAGAAGCAAGAGGGAGTGTTTTGAGGGAGATTAATGTATTTTATTTAAACATTCACTGTATTTTTATATCTCATATATACACCAGTTGTGGTCGTACCTATACAATGCATTGTAAAATGGAGTGAGATGCTGATACGTGCTGCTATACAGATGAGCACTGAAAATATAAGCCAGTCACAAAAAAGCCATGTATTCTACTAGGATATGTAGACGTGATGAATCTGTAGAGGAAGTAGATTAGCAGGAGGTAGGCACAAAGGTGTCTGATAACTGGTATTGGGTTTCTTTTTTAGAGTACAGAAAACGTCCTAAAAGGGATTATAATGATGTTAGCACAAATCTGTGCATACACTTGAATCATTGAATTACAGATTTTTTTAAAAAATTAAATTGTATTATAAATTGGATATGTGGATTATAGCTTTATAAAACTTTTTTTAAAGTTAAGAGTATATATTTCCTGTCTCCAAGTACTGAGGACTGAACTCAAGGCATTCCCTCTGAGTTACATCCTCAGCTTCCCTATCCTATTAGAAGTTTTTGTTTTTATTTTGAGATCAGGTCTTGCTAAGTTACTAAGTTGCCTAGGTTGTATTCAAACTTGGGATCCTCCTGCCTCAGCCTCTCAGAGTGATGGGATTACAAGCATGTGCCTCCATATCTAGCTGAGACCATATTTTATAAACCATTATTCTGTAGAAGTTATTCCAGCGTTGCCTTATTTGACAGTGGTTCACTGTTTGACAATTAATCTTCTCTGCTTCTTTTTTTTCTGAAAGTTTTGTGATGAATGGGTGTTGAATGTTTCCAAGTGCTTTCTCTACATCAGTCGGTAGTAGCGTGATACATTGGTCAGCATGAACTAGTAATAATACGACAATTTGAAAGAATCCAGAGGGAACTGTAAAAAGTTATCCTTAAAGATTATACAAAATATAAACATTTCCATTTACATAACAGTTTTAAAATCATAAAGTGATAGAAATGGAGATCATACCAGTTGTCAGGAGAGGTTGTGGGGAGAAGGTAAGAAGGTACTGTAAGGGCACGTTGAAGTGATGGAGTATTCCGTGATGCCAGAATCCTGGTTGTGATACTGTGCTCTAGTTGCGCCAGGTGTCACCTCTGAGGAAACTGAGTGAGGAGCACTTGGATCCCTACTGTTTTTTTTAATTTTATGGAAAAGAGGTAAAACAAAATTTCATAACAAAATAATAGGAGAATAACAACAGTTAATACATTACATGTTGTTCAGTGGACAAGATATGGGCATAAAAATTTCTCCAGTCAGTATTAGCTCGTCTTCCTTTTTAATGAACTAAAAGACAGTTACAGTCTGACTTGCATTTTTCCCTTTTCCTTGCTGTCCTTTCCATTTTCACCCACCTTAGTGCCTTTTTCCTTTTGAACAGTTTCTTCTCACTTCACAGTATCTATTGTACGTTTTAGACCTTATTTACTGTTTCAGTTTCTCATACCAGGGACACAATATGATGTTTACACTCGTGAATCTGATTTACTTCACTTATCAGTATGATTTCAAGTTGCATCCATTTACCTATAAATGTGTCAAGTTGTCTTTCTTTATAACTGAATAGTGGTTCCCTATTTTTTACAAATGCATCAGATCCACAGTTGTCTCAAAATAAAAAGTTTAATGAAAAAAATTACAGACATAATATCTATACTGTGGAAATGTATTATTTCCATACCAATACAGCATAATAAGATTGAAGAGGTTATAAATAATATGAATATTCTGAGTTCATTTCTGTGTATATAAACCCAAGACAAATCTGAGATGAGAACTCTCATCCACCAATATAAATTGATATATCCGCTTTGAAACACAGTTTGACACTTTGCAGTGATGTTGGTCATGTGCATTTTGTGTGTGTGTGTGTACACACATACATATACCTGGATAGTATATACAGAAGCAACACGTTTTACTATTTGATACATCTATTTCTTGGACAGCTGCTTTTTCATTCTTTCTTATGGCTGCAGTGTCAGCTCTGCTGCAGAGCCTCCTGTCCTTCACATGTCTCTCTGTTTCTTTAATTTGTCAGAAGGCATGGTGAGCAGAAAAAAAACACACACTGGACCAGAAGGCAGTTCTGTTGCTGGTCACCTTTCCTAGTGATGGTTTTTACTCTGACTTGTAGACATTTTTCTTGTATAGTTTTCTATTGTTTGATAAGCTGCTATGTTAGTTTTGACAGATAATATTTACACTTAAATTTTAATACATCTAAGTATTTTATATCATATTTCTAAATAAAACTTGTTTCTTTAATATTAGGAAAGCCATGGCAGAAAAATACATCATGACAGCTGCAAAACTTATTGCTCCTGTGATTGAGACATCTTTTGCAGTAGGTTATGACTGGTAAGAGAGAAATTCAATAATATTTTTATTTAAGATTAATGTTGATACTAAATGATTATGAGTATTGATTTGTACTCATCAAAGAGAAAATACATATTAAGGTTTTTCTTAGTTACTTTTCTTTCATTGCTGAGACAAAATACCTGATGCCCAAAATTAAGGAAGGAAAAGTTTATTTATCTCACAGTTCATGGAGGCTTCAGGCAATAATCAGTTGGCAGCTCCAAGGCAGGGTGGCGTATAGCAGAAGGGCAACAATTCAAGGCAGCACAAGAGAGCAAAATCAATAAGAGCAGTGTAGGAGGAGTGTGAAGAGCAGACTCTTTCTGTCCCTTATATTGTATGTAGTCTACCCACCCTAAGATGGGTGTAGCACTCATACCATAATCCCAGCACTGGACCACAAAGCAATCACAAACCTAGAAGCCCATCTCCATTACTGTATGAGGCACTGGTGGGACATCCAGACACAAACCATAACAAGGCTGATAGAAGCCATTATAAAAGTTCTAAGATAATTTCTTTATTGTTCATGTCATTTTGTAGTTAGTACTCAGGTAATTGTGCTACCATTTGTTATGATTGCTTCCTTTGTATAAATTGCTTCCATTTTATAAACTCCAGCTCATGCCTTCTTTTTTAAATCTTCTCTCATGTTTGGCAGTAATGCTAAACTTTCCATCTAGTGCTACACTTGATCTTAGTCAAAAGGCCAAGAAGCAATAAAACTTTCTATCCGAATAGTAGCACTCACATCTGAAGAACCTGTTTCTTGATATGTAATGCATTTCTTAGGAGTGGAGTTTTACAGTTGGAAAATTTTAGGTAACTTGTTGAATAAACAAGTGGTTGAATTTATTCTCTTCTTTCACCTAGTACAGGAGTATCTCATAGGTTATTAATTTCTGTTTGAATTCTTTCAGTGTCGGACTCATTTGTTGCATTTCTAACAGCATTAAAGTTTATCAGTGGGCTGGGGATTTAGCTCAGCATGCTTTTTACTGAGGTTCTAGATTTACTCTCACAATGTTTCATTCCAGCTTCACATTTTTAATGCAAATCCAATGAACATAGTGACCTTAATGTATTTCTTACTATGATTATTAAAACTGTAGGAATTTTCAGGATTTCATTTGCAACCTAGAAAATGTCTCATTTCTCTATGTGTAAACTTGATAGGCATCCATTTCTTTAGATTGGAGCTGGCAGTTTTTCTGCAATTTTACTGGGTCTCAGCATGAAAATCAAGTGAATTTACATTTTAGTAACTTTGAGGAAAAATGTGTGTAGCAAGGTATGGTGGTGTGTGGCTGTAATACCAGTATTAGGGAGGCAGAGGCAGAAGGGATATAAGTTCCAGGCCAGTCTGAGCAACTTAGTGAGACCCCATTTTAAAAAACAAACAAAAAAAGACAGATGTTTATGTATTTGTAAAACTTTCTCATGGAACTTTTTCAGAAATTGCAATAGGTGTATACGTGTATATGAACATACATATGTGTCTATTTTCTGTGTGTATACATGTTAAAAGCCATATATATATATATATATATATATATATATATGCATATAAAACTATGCATAAATGTTCTTACAGATAGATAGTTTAAAATACTGGACAATGTTCTTAGAAGACAACATTAGAGCTTCTGAGGATAAAAAATACTTTATAGGAAAACAGCTCATGTTTAATTTTTCATGTGTTTTATTGCAGAAAATTAAAGAACAGACTTTTTAACATCTGTTCAATGTTTGGAGAATTTTTAGAACTTGAAATTAAATAAGCAAAAGATCTAAATTAAGCTATCTAATTTTATCCTGTTTAATTTGTTTAATGACATCTTCAATTTTTAAAAAGTAGCCAATTTAGAGTCTTTTGTTTGATTTAGCTCTTTAGGCAGTTTTGTTTGTATTTTAACTTTTTTAGTAAAAGGGAAGCAGTTTTAAAGTTGAAAGTCTATTTTCTGACCTTTCAAATAGAGCTTTTTGAAGCTAGTTTCTGTTTAAAATTTTTAATGATGGTAATGGGACCATAAAAAGTGATTGCTAGTGTTTTGCTGGCTATTAAATATTTCAGCCTATTCAAATCAGGAATATACCAATATGTAGCTTTCAAAAGCTGATTGATATTATTAGTAAGCTAATTATAAACCAGCAATTTTATACTTATTCTCCCTAAAAATAGGGTCATTAATTTACTTCTCTCGAGGTAGATTTTTCAGTGAACATGTAGCTCAGCCCTGATGTTAAGTTTGTGCCTTAAATTGTGTCAAAAAATTTAGAATTTAGTTTAAATTTATTGAACACTCCCTTGTTTCAGATACTTTATTATAACCTTATATCTTATCTCAGGGAGATGAACATAATCACAATCTTTTTCTGTAACTGAGAAAATTAAGTAGTAAAAATTCACCAACTTACTAAGGACAGATAGTCAAGGTCAGTGATTGTTTTTTCTGCTTTTATTTTTATTAGTACATGTTTGTAATACATAATGATCATATTCCTTGTGAGGAGTTGGTAATGTATATAACACTTCTCAGTTCCTTTTTAAGATCAGTGATTTTTAAGCTTTGTTTTCACAGGAATTACTCTGGTTACAGATAAGTTCAGATGAGGGTTAGGGGTGTAGACCAGTAGACTAGCCTGTGCTTAGCATGCATAGGAGGCCTTGGGGTTGACCCCAGCACTGCTTAAAAATTTCTTTTAAATTTCTTTTAAAAAGACAGATGGTCAGCTTCCCCCACAAACCCCCTCCTAGGGTCTGGGTTAGGGTTCTGAGGTTGGTGTGAGCAGCTGCAGTGTTATCAAGCCCCCAGCTGATTCCAGTCCATACTGCAGTCATCAGGGGGTCAAAAATTCTCAAGGCGTAGGCTGTGCTCTAGGATGATGAAATCAGAGTTTCAGGTGTTGGAACTTGGGTGTTGAGCTTTCTAATGTTCTGTGAGGCTTGTATGAGATGTATCCAGCAAGCAGACATGGCTTTACACTGTGCACTAATTCTTGAATGCCTCCGAGAAACTTGTTGAAAGTGAACGTGCAGTCCATCTTGAATGGGACAGAGACATCTGCAGTTTTCCCCCTGCTTTCCCAGGAACTCCAATGTGCAGCCAGATGTGGAAGCTCACATATGTTATACAACTGCTTCATTGAGAAACAGAGGAATTCAGTCCTGAATTGTGATTTTTCAGTATAAATTCTTACGGCTTTCTTGCTGCATATCTGTTAACTTATTTGTAAATAATTAAATTATTTTAACCATTTTGGTAATATATAAAGCACATATAAAAATTGTACAAAACAGTAACATCAGGGCCAAGGATTTAACTCAGCAGCATAAGCGCCTGCCTGGCAAGCACATGATCGTAAGTTTGATCTCCGGTACCAAAAGAAAAAAGTATAAAAAACAAAAACAGTTACATCAGCTCAATAATATATCACAAAAGCAAATACCTATGTAACCACTACCTAGCTTAATAAATGACATTTAAGAATTTTCATTTTGATGAAAACGAAATGCTGTGTTTGATGAAAAGAAGTGTTATTCCCCAAATTCAGAATCCAGAGTCCAGCCGAAAATCACAGACTTATGCTTTAATACAGACAGGAACCAGGCCAGAGCATATGTGAAATGAAGGGACCTATAGCCAGTGTGGGCTGGGAGAACCAGCCAGCTACACCTTGAAGAAGCTGCGAGTGTCTGGAGAAGCCTGTCCTGCACCCCACAGCCTCTCTGAGAATCTGGGTTAAGAGAAACCCAGGTGCTGGACCCATCCCTCTACATTGTGGACAAGTAGCCAACATGGGAAGCACCTGGGACCCTACAACCTGCCTGTCCAGAGGAACCCAGGAAAATGTCAAGATAAAGGAGCAAAAGGCAATCTCTGGCCTCCAGCCCAAACAGAACAAGTCTGGGAGACATGAACATGGAAGAAAGTGAAATGTACATACCTGAAATTTCTGAGATGATGGCAACTTGAAGAAACTACTTCATGAGTCTGCAAAACAAATCAGATAAGAAATAATATATCAGGTAAAAGAAGAAACGACAAACATAATAAAAGGTTTCTGTGTGTATCTAAAGAAGACAAAGAAAAAAGAGGAGCATATGAAAATGAGGGAAACCTTGAATGAACAATACAGAGAAAAATTGAAATCCATCACTCAATGAGATGTTAAGGAAATTAAAAACTCCACTGAAATCTGGCAAAACCACTTGAAAGAAACTGAAGATGGACTTACAGACCTTGAAGACAGGATGGCAATTGCAAAAGGAAATAACAAGAAACCAGAAAATAACAATTCAATGGCTGCAAGATGATGCAAAGAAAAATAGTTTAAGAGTGACAGGTGGAGGCCGGAGCGCTCGGCTGCCTCCCCTCCTTCCGAGCTTGGCTCGCCTTTCGGAGGCTCGCGCTCCCGGCCCTCGCTCGGGCTCCTGTTGGTGTGGTGACTGTGCTGGGAAACATGGCGATGATCAGATCCGTGTCGGAGTCCTCACAGGAAAAACTGATAGGTTGGTGTGATGAAAAGGAACTAAATTTGATATTAACAACTGGAGGAACAGGGTTTGCACCACGAGATATCACTCCAGAGGCCACAAAAGAAGCATTAGAACGGGAAACACCAGGAATGGCCCTGGCAATGCTGATGGGGTCACTTAATGTTACACCTTTGGGCATACTCTCTAGACCTGTATGTGGAATTAGAGGAAAAACTCTCATAATTAACCCACCAGGTAGCAAGAAAGGATCTCAGGAATGCTTTCAGTTCATACTGCCAGCTCTACCTCATGCCATTGACCTTTTACGTGATGCCATTGTAAAAGTAAAGGAGGTACATGATGAACTTGAAAATTTACCTTCCCCACCACCTCCACTTTCCCCTCCTCCCACAACCAGCCCCCATAAACAGAAGACAAAGAGGTTCAATGTGAAGAAGAGGAAGAGGAGAAAAAAAGACAGTGGTGTTGCTTCAACAGAAGATAGTTCATCCTCATATATAACTGCAGCAGCAATTGCTGCCAAGAAGCATCCATTCTGCACCAGTATCACTGTTATCATGGCACATGGTGAGCAGCCCATCCCTGGTCTCATCGATTATTCCCATCATGCAACAGGCAGTGCAGATGAATGGATTCCAGACTCCATCATTTCTCATGATGTTCAGGTGCTCCCACAAGACACAGCCTCACTCAGTACTACTCCTTCAGAATCGCCTCGTGCTCAAGCTACATCTCGCCTTTCCACAGCTTCCTGCCCAACACCAAAAGTCCAGTCCAGGTGCAGCAGCAAGGAAAACATTCTCAGAACTAGTCACAGTGCTGTTGATATCACCAAGGTGGCTAGAAGACATCGCATGTCACCTTTTCCTCTAACGTCTATGGACAAAGCCTTTATGACAGTCCTGGAGATGACTCCGTTGCTTGGGACAGAAATCATCAATTACTAAGATGGAATGGGACGAGTCCTTGCGCAAGATGTTTATGAAAAAGACAACCTACCCCGCTTCTCAGCATCAGTAAAAGATGGCTATGCTGTCCAAGTTTCTAGTTCTTGTTTCATGCTCGCAAAAGTCTAGGTAACCTCAAGAGTACAATCACAAGCCAGCATGCCACTCTGGTAAGTGGCTGTAGGTTGGCAAGCCACGGCCGCCCCAGAGTGAGAACCATATCAGCGTTTCCTGAGAACTGTGATGCGCCATGTTGGACCTTGGGGCGCTGGGAAAACAGGCAGCCGCCAGCATGCCACTCTGGTAAGTGGCTGTGGCTTGGCAAGCCTTGGCCGCCCCAGAATGAGAACCATATTAGCGTTTCCTGAGAGCCATGTTGCACCATGTTGGACCTTGGGGTGCTGGGAAAACGAGCAGCCACTTCACCCTTCTGGTGGGCAGCTGTGAGCTTACCTGGGCGTGGGCTAAGAATCAAACATCCATCTCCCCCACCCCCTAGCAAGTGAGAGCCGGAAATCTGAGCATGTCTTGCGAGTTTGACTATATGCGATATAGCAAATAAGGGGGATTTTCTTTGCCATCTCTTTGAGGGCAAATATTTTTATCTCTGTTTTGCTCTGTTTGATCAATGGTATTGCTCTATTCAATATTCTGTTCTTGTAATTTTGGTATTTCCTTCGATATTGCTCTGCCTGATTGAAGGAACAACTATTGTGAAGAAAACCACATATACTATTGGGTCTATTGCTGTTGTCCCAGTAGCCTTCTGTGAGGTTCTGTGCCACTTTCACTGCACTGCCTCAGTTGGCTATGTTCTATCTTGTTCTGCTGTATTTTACTATCTTCAAAATAAAATAAAAAATAATAAATTAGAAAAAAATTTTTAAAAAGTAAACAACAACAACAAAACAGATCAGCAAGGTACTGAGCAACCTGAAACATGATATAACTAAACATATAATGGACTTAAAAAGCAAAAGGAGGAAAAGCAGGTGCTCTAAAGAATATCACTGCATGTATATTTAAGGGTGTAGGAATGATAATTATGTTGCTAAGTTTTTGTTGGATCAGAGACCAGGGCTGTTTGTAGCCTCACTGTTTGAATGTCCACTTTGTATGCTTTGATTTTGTAACTTGAACAACTACATCCAGGAAGATAATATGTAATGTATCAACTAGTGATTTCTTACTGTTCTTTTTTTTTTTTGAAATTTTTTATTGTTTCTACCCTTTTTTTTTCTGTTTTGCTTTATTTTCCCCCCTCTTTAAATAAAATTTAAAAAAAAAGAGTGACAGGTGTCAGTGAAAAAGCAGGAGTCAACACAAATGATATAAAAAGACTGTTTACAGAAGTAATAGCAGAAAACTTCTCCAACATAGGAAAAGGACCTGATATACAGATAGTACAGGCATATTAAACTCCAACCAGCCATAACCAAAACAAACCTACACCCAGACATATAATAATCAAGATTCCAGAAATTCAGCACAAAAGCAGAATATTAAAGGCTGTTAGAAAAAAGAAACCAGATCACCTATAAAGGAAAACCAACAGACCTCTCAACACAAACCACCAAGTCAAGAGCTTGGAGTAAAGTGTTTTAAACTCTGAAAGAAAACTTCCAACCCAGATTGATGTTCCCCGCAAAACTATCTTTCAGAATTAATGGAGAAACAAGATAATTCCATGATGAAGAACAACTTAAGCAATTCATGACCACCAAACCAAGTCTGTAAAGAGTGCTGAAGGACATTCTAAAGAGAGATAAATAAGACCAATGTTCCAGGAACAACAGCAGAGTAGGACTGCTGAGTAGGGCAGACAGTTGAATGGAGGGAAAAGTAGGGAACCAGTGGCAGGAAAAAAGCATGGCAGAAACAGACCAGTTCATGTTGGCCACAATAATTAATGTAGAAGGCCTCAATCCATCAGTAAAAAGAAACACAGGCAGAGTGGTCAGGAAACAAGGTCCAGGCCATGGACCCTGCTACCAAGCTCCTGCAGAATAGTCAGCTGTCCACTGTCAGTGGCTTGGCTGAACAAGGAGAGCTCATCCTCCAGGAGGGAGCTGAGAATGGCCAAGAGGAGGAAGTCATTGTCACCAAGGTTGGACAGAGGAAGCCTAAAGATGTGAAAGACTTGGGTAAAGGCACAGCTGCCAACTGTGTAATTTTTGAGGACATCACAAAGGATAAACAGGAGGAAATGCCTGAGATGTTGGAACAGATTCCTTCTCCAGACAGCAGCTTAGAAAAGGTGACACAACCTACTAAGGCCCAGGCTAAGGATGTTGGAGAACCCCATGTGGAGACTGAAGAGCCAGCAGCGAAAAGCCAACAGCAGAAGAGTGAAGGGAAACAGTCCATCAAGAAGGCAGAAAACATCCTGCAAAGCCATGTAGAAATTTCTCTCACAGCTGAGTCCGGCCAACAGCAGGAAAAGGCAACGATGAAGGAGAAACAGCATGAGAAAAAGAACCTCCCCAGCCTCCAGAGTCTCCCACCAGCCGGGTCACCAGTGAGACTATGTCGACCTTCAAGAAATTCTTTACCCATGGTTGGCCAGTTGGTGAAAAAAAGACCAGTTTCAAAAAGCCAAAGAGAATGAACTGGAGGCTTCTGAGAAGAAAAAGGAGCAAGAGCCAACAAAGGCAGACACGAGAAAATGAGAAGACCAAAGACACGTCTGAGTGGTCTGCGCTTTTTGACCAGCCCAGGAGCCTGTGGGAGGCACAGACAAGGCCAGTTTGTTGGCTGACTATGAGAAGGTGGAGCAGCCTTTAGAAGATCAACTCAGGGGCGTGCAGGGCCCTTCTGCAGAGAAATGTGCTCCACTGACAACAGAAGTATTTGATGAAAGAGTAGAAACCCCCAGGAAGTTGTTGCTGAAGGCCACCTTAGTGGTATGGAGAAGAAAGCAGAGGAGCAGGAAGCAGATGCAGAACTACAAGCCTGGCCACCTGAAAACTGCTGGAAACAAATGCTCAGGCAGCTCAGGAGGCTGAATTTGCTGAGGCACTGGAAAAGCCCAAAGAAGTGTGCACCTCTGGAGGAGACTGCACCTGGAAAATAATGCTCCATGTGACAGGAAACCAGAAAAAAAGCAGAGATAGCTTGCCCATCAACTGCAGAATGGATAAGACAGGTATGGATGGCCTTTTTATATGATGGAAAGCTTCTCAAAGAAGGATAATCATGAGACTCTTGTAGGTAATGGTTACAACTTGAGATCATGCTCTTGGGTGAAATGGTTTGGCCTCACATAGATGAACATCATTTTGTCTCCCTAATATAAAAACCTGAAGAAGTTGGTGGGATCCAAAATGTACAATAGATGTTGTGAAAGAGGAGAAAACGTCTAAACAGGGAAGGTGGTAGCCATTGTTAATTCCCTATTATCTCATTTCAAAGTCCTGTATCATTTTCATTATTTTGTTTTGGTTGGTTTTATTGCTTTATTTGGTTTGATTGTATTATATTTGGAGGCATGGACAGCTATTTCAAAGATAACAAGATATATTTTGATAGTCATTGTAGATTTCCTGTTATCTAGTTTTGAAGTCCTGTGTCACTTCCATTGTTCTGCTTTGATTGGTTTTATTCTATTCTATTTTGTTTGATTTTATTAGGTCTGATAGTGTGGGCAGCTGCTTTGAAAATAACAAGAGGCATTATGGCCACCATCAAGAAATTTCCTATAATCCTGTTTTGAAATCCTGTGTCACTTTCACTATTTTTGTTTTGATTGGCTTTATTCTATTTCATTTTGTTTGGTTTTTATTCTCTTAAAAATAAAAAAAAATTAAATGACATTTAAAGAAAAGAACATTAGCAGTACCTTAGAAGGTCCTGATGTGAGTCACCATCCTTCCCACTCCAAAGCATGACCTCTGTCCCACCTTCTTTGGCAATCACTTCCTTACTCTTCTGCTATTAAAACTGAACCAGAGAATTGAGCCTTAGGTGCATAAGTGCACAGCAGTAATGAGGGCACCATTCACCAGTGGTACATGCAATTATTCAGTAATATTGATACCATTTTTCAGAAGCTTGAACTGCAAACTACCACATGTCTATTAAGATTAGAATGTATAAATGAATTGTGATATATTAACAGCTACGTACAAGGACATGGATAAGCCTTCCAAAGTAAAAGAAACTGGGTTGAGGATTTAGCTTAGTGCCTACCTGGCAAGGGCAAGGTTATGAGTTTGAGCCCTGGAACCAAAAAAAAAAAAAACCAACTCAAAGTAAAATAAATCATGCACAAAATCTTTTCCTATGTTTTCTTCCAGAAGTTCTACCCTTCATGTTTCAGTGATTACCTGGAATTCGTTGTTGTTCTGTTGTTTATAATATAAAGTAAGGTCAAGATTTTTTTTTCCTCTTTCTTCTCTTTAGTAGAGCTATTCAGATGACTTAGCATCATTTACGGATGAGTTGTGCTTTTTATACTGCACTTTAATGTCACTTTTGGCATGTCAGGTGACAAGAAACAGAACCTTTGACAGATATGCTGATAATTTGGTTTTGGACCTCCTAGTCTTCAGAACTGCAAGAAATGAATTTCTGTTGTTTCTAAACTAGCCACTTTCTATTATTTTTCTATAGCAGTGTTTAATGGAGGAGAAGAATATAAGTTCTCCACATTTATTCTTCAGAATTACCTTGACTATTCCTGTCCCTTGTCATGTCCATATAAATTTTAGACTCAATTGCAATTTCCACAAAAAAAAGGAATTTAAAAAATTAATAGACTTAGTTTTGGGGAATAGTTTTAGGTTCACACATAATTTAACATAACGTACAGAGAGTTCCCACACAACCCTCAGCTTCCCTCACCATGACCTCCCACAGCTGTGTGCTACATTTGCTGTAACAGTGACCCAGTGCACACATGGCATTATCACCCACCTCCATAGTTCACTGGGATTGTCTCTTGTGTTGTGTACTCTGTGGATTTTGACAAATGTATATTTCATGTGTCCACCATTATAGTATCATCCAGAACAGTGCCACTGCCCTGAAAATCCCTTGTGCTCTATCTTTTCACTCCTCCCTCTCGCCAGAACCCTGGCAGCCATTGATCTTTTTTACTGCTTTCATGGTTTTGCCTTTTTCTGAAAGTCATATTGTTTAAGTTGTACAGTATATAGCCTTTTCAGACTGAAGAACATCTTGGTTGTTTCTAAGCTTTGACAATTATGAATAAAGCTATTATTCATATCCATGTGTAGGTTTCTAAGTGAACATTTAGTTTTCAGCTTCTATGATAGATACCAAGGAGTGTGATTGCTGAGTCATGTAGTAAGAGTATGTTTATTTTTTTAAGAAATTTTCAGCTATCTTCCAACATGTGTATACCACTTTAGGTTTTTGTTTGTTGGTTGGTTGGTTTGTTTGTTTTTTGGTACAGGGAATCGAGCTCATGCCCTCACACTTGCCAGGCAGGCACTTTGCCTCTCAGCTATTTCTCCAGCCCAATTTTACATTTTCACCAGCAATTAAGAAGAATTTCTGCTACTTCACATCCTTACCAGCATTTATTGTTGTTAGTGTTTTGGATTTTGGGCTTTTCTAATGAGTATGTACTGTACAGTGGTACTGTGTTTTTTAAGTTTTAATTAATTTTTTATTAGTACATATTTATAGTACATAAGGATCACATTCATTGTGGGTGGAGGATTTACACATGTATGTAACACATCTTAATTCACTGTTTTCCCTCCCCATCCCCTCCCTCCAGCCTTTCTTCCCGTCTCAATTTTTCCCTTTAAATTCTCTTTTCCATTTTTCCCTTTAAATTCTCTTTCCCTTCCTTCCCTCCCAGAGCCTTCCCCATCTCTTGTTCCCCTTCCCATTTGAATAAATTCCTCCTACATCCTAATACCTATCCTCCATTGTGTTCCTTATTTGTACTTTGAGTTTCTCATACAAAAGAAACAATTGCAGTGTTTTTAAATTTGGAATTCCCTAATGATTTTGAGCATCTTTTCATATCCTTATTAGCAATTGGATATCTTCTTGGTCTGTTCAGATCTTTTGCCCAATTAAAAATTTTTGTTTGGCTTCTCACTGGTTTTAGAGTTCTTTGGATATTTGGAACAATAGTCATTTATGTGTTTTTCAACTATTTTCTTCTTCCCTATGTTTTTTCCTCATTCTCTTGACTTGGTGGAAAACTAATTGAGAATTCACTGTAATTAATGGATCAGGGCAGTGAGAATTAACATTGTTCCAGTGTGTGAATGTGGCTTATCCATTTATTTAGGTCTTCTTTTTTAATAATATTGAAGTTTAAATCCAGACGTCTGCATATATCTTGCTCTATTCTTTTTTGGGTGGTATTGTATAAATGTTACATTTTAAATTTAATTTTCTACTTGTGTTTTATTCATATATAGATATATGATTAATTTTTACATATTTTGCAGTGATCTTAATAAATTGACTTAATTTGAATAGTTATTTTTAGATTGCTTCAGAGTATATACATACACATTTGTGTCATCTATAAATAATCACAGTTTTATTTTCTTCCATCTGCTCTTCATGCTTCTCTTTATTTGTTCATTTGCCCCAGTACACTGGGTAAGACATCTAGTTTAGTGCCATAACACAGAGTGTGGTTATAAAACACCCTTCATCACTGCACTGCTTTTGTCTTTTTATTGGATGATGGGAAACTATTCCATTCATGATTTGTCAGGGCTGTTACAGTAGTTAAGGCTCAAGCTATCTGCCCTCATATCAGACTGATTCTCTATAATATGCAAGAGTTTGCTTTTAAAGGATTCTCTTTTGTTCTTTTTAAGTGCTTATATGCCAGAAACACACTATTTTGATTTACTACACTTTTGTGATAAGTTTTAAAATTAGGAGGTATAAATTATTTAGCTTTGCTGTTCTTTTCAATATTGTTTTTGTCTATTTGTAGTACCTTCAAATTCCACATGAATTTCAGGATCGGTTTTTCTATGTCTACAAAAAAAGTCATTGGAATTTCAATAGGATTACACTGAATCTGAAGATTCCTTTGAGTGGTATTAATATCTTCACAGTATGGTCTTCCAGTCCATGAGCATGGGATGTGTTTCCATATATTTATGTTTTCTTTCAGCAGTGCTTTATAATGTTCATTCTATGTCTTTACCTCCAAAGTGTGTTTATTCCTCAGTATTCAAGTATGAAATTGTGTTTTTAGTAGCCTTTTCTGGTTGTCCATTATTAGCATGTACAAATATACCTGAGTTCTGTATATTGACCTTGTATCTTGTTGCTTAGCTTCCAAGAAGTTGAATATTTTCTACTACATTTTTCCAATTTGTTGATTTCTACTTTAATCTCATTGTGATCAGAAAATACATGCTGAATGATTTCAACCCCATGAAATTTGTTAAGCCTTGGTACATCACACAAATGTGCTTCAAAAGGGCTCACGTTCTGTTATTGTTGGGATTAATGTCCTGTGTATATCAGGTCAGGTTTCTTACTGTTTTCTGCAGATCTTCTTATTCTTGTTTATTTTTGTTTGCTTATTCTTTCAACTATTGAGAGGAATGAGTTAATTTTTTTACTATGATTATAGAGTTTCACATTTCTTCCTTTAGATTTATTAATTTTTGTTTGAAATAATGCTTTGAAGCTATCTTGTTACACATGTACAGATTTAAAATTGAGATATATCCCTAGCTGATTAATCCCTTTATCAGTGTGAAATATCTCTTATTACTTCCAGTAATATCTCTTGTTTTAAAGTTCACTTTATCTGCTTTCTTTTGAATTTGTAGTATGTCATCTTTTTTCATTCTTTCATCTTTCTGTGTCTCTTGTAAGAAACACAGAGTTGCATTGTCTTTTAAAATGTATTCTGAAAATCTCAGTCTGTCTTACTCACTTTCTTGGTCACTAGTGTAAAATACCCAACACATGCAGTTTAGGGGAGCGGTTTATCTTGGCTTATGTTTCAGTAGTCTCAGTCGCTCATGGTTGGCTGGCTCCAAGGCAAGATGGCATGCACAGGGGCACGGCAGAGGAATAGCTGCCAAGTCATCGCATTTAGGAGGCAGTGAGAGTGAAGCGGGGAGCTGAGAATGGAGATGAACCCTTCCAGGTCTCATCCCCAGTTCCTGCCCCTTCTGACCAGACCCCAGGTCCTACTAGCAAGGCAGCGATACTCCCTGGTAATCTGGTCACCTTCTGAAAGGTGTGGGAGGCTCTGAGAGGAGATCCAGCTCTAAACGTTACCCAGTGTTACTGGAAGGTGTTACCCATTTAGCCTCGCATGTCCTATGTTACTTTTTCTATTTGCTTCTCATATTTTTGTTTCTTTTTTTTCTTTTGCTGCCTTTTGTTGTTAAGTAATTTTAATTATTCCAGTAATATTTTATTTTCCCCTTCATTGTAAATTTGTCTACTATTTTTAAAGTCATTACTATCACCGTTTTAATGTGTGTTAGATTGTAATATGTCATCGTGCATCCATGACATTACCATGTAGTATATTCACCGCTAGACAGTAGGAAGTAGAGAGGTTGTTCTCAAATGGAAGGTGATCAAGAGATAAAGGGAAAAGGAGGGGAAAAAGAAGGGATGAGAAAAGGAATTAAGATGTTTTATGCATGTGTGCCAATGCCACACAAGTAATGCAAACATTACATCCCGCAAACATGCACTAATAAAAAGCTAAACTAAATTTTAAAATATTAAAAAATAACTAGGACTGACAACAGAAAAATAAGAATTGAATAAGAAAATTAGTTTGTAGACCTGAACACTTTAGTGCCTTAACTCCTGCGCTGGAGGGAATCAGGTGGTCAGCCTTACAGAGCACTGGGTACTTCACAAACTCTTTAGATCAGCGTAGCCAAGCATAGCACTTGGCTAGCACATGCACAGCCCGGGTCAGATCCCCAACATCAAAACAAAACAAGAAAAAACATCCTAGCGTCACTTTCAAGAGAACTGACAACATAAAAACATGAAACCAGGCGACTTTCTAATGTTCTCCTCTTTTGTAGGTGTGTGGAGGCAGTGAAAGCATCCCAGTATGTGGAGCTAGCCAATGATCTGGAAATAAACAAAGCAATTACATACTTGAGACAGAAAGACTTTAACCAAGTAAGTTTGGGAATCAATTCTTGGTGGCATTTTGTATGTTAATTAGTTAAAGCAATGCACACAGGGAACCTTTTTTCTAGCATATTGTTATTCTAAAGTTGAGTAATAATTTGTATTTCTGTCAACAAGATTTTCATTAATATTGTTTTAAACTTTAGTATTAAGCCGTATGTCTAATTCTTGGAATGTAAACATTTACTCTCTGTGGTCACTGAACTGCCAAACCTTATCCTAGTCCGGGGATGAGCTTTCCCTTAGGGGTCTGCAGCTGTGCCCTGTTTTTCAGTGGAAGTAAAGTGAAGCAAATTGGTCTATATTATCTTGCTAGAGTGATCTTTGAGGCAGAATATACTTTTTTTTTTTGTATCTTCTTTTTTTTATCTTTTTTATCTTTTCCAAGGAAGATCCATAACCTGCCTTTCTTGTGGTAAGAAAGGTAAAGGTAAAGTAAAATAATGTTCCTAGGTGTGACATTGCATGGTTGTCATCCCAGCACTTGGGAGGCTAAGGCCCAAAGATCACTGAGACTTCAAGGACAACCTGGACTAATAAGCAAGGCCCTCTCTTAAAAGCCCCCCAAAAAATTTACCAGTTTCTGTTATCATCAGTGAATGAGAAACCACCTGGACACAGGCTTTATGTATGCAAAAGGCTGGGTTTATTCTGTCTGGGTGCAGACAGGCTAAGAGCATAAATGGTTTCAGCAGCTAGCCAGAGGAGAAATTAAGTTTTTATAGCGTTTGGGAGTGGGGTTTTAATTCCAAGGAATCTGGGTAGAATGTATGCAGTCCGACTTCCCAAGATGGTCAGTGCAGGTGTGTAGATAATACTGGACTTCCTAGCACTAGGGAGACTGTACAGCCTGTCCTAAGTTCTCTGTGGCTATCTGTTCCGTTTGCTGAGGGCAGCTTGGCACGTTAGTGGCTCCCTGTTGTTTGTGGAGAGTGGCATGTTTGCTAAGTTCTCTCTTGCCGGAGTCCAGCTGCGGCAGGGCTAGGGTTTCCCAAAGGTGGTCAGGGAGTCGGCGATTGAGAGACAGAAAACACTGCACACCAGTCTGTGAGTGAATCTGAATCCGCTTTATTTTTTAGAAGCTGGAATATATATTTGCTAACCTTTGGCAGCCACCCCCAGCCCCAAGCAGGAAACGCCCCAGGCTTAGGGCC
>PVLA01008007.1:39978-95375 GCA_004027455.1 Hydrochoerus hydrochaeris | reverse complement strand
TTGATTTTCATTCAGAATGAAGTGGGAAATGTTTCTTCTATTTTCTCTCTTCCTTCTTTCTTTCTTTCTTTCTTTCTTTCTTTCTTTCTTTCTTTCTCTCTCTCTCTCTCTCTCTCTCTCTCTCTCCTTCCTTCCTTCCTTCCTTCCTTCCTTCCTTCCTTCCTTCCTTCCTTCCTTCCTTCCTTCTTTGTACCGGGGATTGAACTCATGACCTTACGCTTACTAGGCAAGTACTTAAGCCACTGTGCTAAATCCCCAGCCCCTTCTATTTTCTTAGAATGATTTTTTTTTTGGCACTGAGAATTGAATTCAGGACCTATCCGCTTGCCAGTCAGGTGTGGTGCCACTGAGCTATATCCCTGGCCATTAGAATGATTTTGAATAGTGTTAATTCTTTGTGTTTGAAGCCATATGGCCCAGGACTTGTTTTTCATTTTTAACTTATCTCCACTTTTTTGTTTTTTGGTACCAGGGATCAAAATCATGACCACGTGCTTGCAAGGCAGGCGCTTATGCCGCTGAGCTAAATCCCCGGCCCTTTCCACTTTTTAAAAGTCTGCTTTGTGGGTTGATTTATTGATTGAGACAGTCTTGCTTTCTTGTCAGATTAGCCTTAAATTCAGTATGTAGCCCAGGCCAGCCTTGAACTGTGATGCTCCTCTCTCAGACTCCCAAGTGCTGTAATTACAGGTGTGCATCACTGCTCTCAGCTGTGTTTTAGATTTTTAATTTCTTGTCAGTTTTGGTGGTTTGTTCTATTTTAGCAATGTGTATGTTTCACATAGGTGTTCTAATTTGTTGATGTTCACAGTGTGCCCTTAGAATCCTTTTTATTTCTGACAGTTGATGCTAAGAGTTCTTCTTTAGTTCTTTGAGTGTATTTTGTCTTCTCTCTTTTTTTGGTTAGTGTAGCCAAATATTTTTCTTCTCAAAGATCAATTTTTGTTTCTGTGTTTTTTACTTTCTACGTATTTCTGCTCAACTCTTTATTGTTTCCTTTCTTTAATTTGCTTTCTACTTAAATTACTTTTCTTTAAGCCACACCTGTAATCCCAGCACTTGAGAGTCTGAGGAGTTTGAGACCAGTCTGAGCCTACAGTGTGAGTTCAAGGCCAGCTTGTACTACAAAGCAAGACCCTATCTTAAAGAACCAAACCAAACCAAACCAAAACAAAAATTTCTTTTTCTACTCTTAAAAAGTGGAAGGTTAATGACTTGAGATTTTTAAAATAGACATTTATAGTTATAAATTTATCTGTACTTTAAAAGTATCCATTTAGTTTTGGGTTTGTTGTAATTTTCATCTATATTTATCTCAAAAGTATTTTCAAGTCTCTCCATTACTTTTTGATTTGTTGGTGCTTTTTGAGTTTATTAGTTTAATTTTCATGTATTTGTGAATTCCTGAAGTTTGCTTCTGTTACCAATTTTTAATTTCACTGCATTGTTGTTGAGAAACCACTTTGGATGATTGCAATCTGTTTATTGAGATTTTTTTTATTGCCTAGAGTATGATTTGTCTTTAAAAGGTTCTGTATACATTTGTGAATAATGTGTATTCTCATGTTTGGTGTCGAATGTTATGTAGATGTCTATTTCACCCAGTAGTTTTTTAGTATTATGCAAATCTTCTGTTTCTTCACTCATTTTCTGTCTTAACTGTTTTATCTATTGAAAATGGGGTGTTGAAGTCTCCAATTACTATGCAGTATTTGAATTGTATACTTCTTTAACTTTTGTCACTTTTTGCTTCATCATATATCTTGGGGTTGTTAGATTATAACTATTATGTTTTATTCTGTCTGATATTAGTACAACCACTTCAGGATTCTTTTGGCTACTGTTCATGTAATTTATTTTTTCCCTCGTTTCACTTAAAATTTATTCTCTGTTTGAATCTGAGGTGTGTTTGTTATTAACAGCATATAATTGAAATAAATTCTTAATTTATACTGCTAGTCTTCACTTTTTAATTGGTTGGCTTGTTCATTTATATTTACTGTAGTAACATAAAGTTAGGGTTAGATATGCCATTTTCTCTTTGTGTTCTTCATGCATTATATCTTTTTTGTTTGGTTTCTCTATTGCTGCCTTTTGTACTAAGTAGATATTTTTCCGCGTGCTATTTCAATTCTCTAGTATTTTTTGCTCTTTTAAATTTACTTTTTATGGTTGATCTGGGGATAACAGTTAATACCTTAATTTATAAACAGTGTCGTTTTGGTTACTGCCAACTTAATTGTAATAGAATATAGACATACAATTCTTTTTCCTCTTTCCTTTGTGTTACTGTTATAGAAATTATATCATCACATATTGTAAGCCCAGCAACACAGTTTTAATTATCACTTTATATAATTTTCTTTAAACCAGTGTATTCATTTCCTGTTGCTGCTTATAGGCAAGAGTTAAGATGTCATGTTTATCCCTAGAAAGGATTGTTCTAAGTAATTGTGTTTTTAACCTTGTAAGAAAAGTCTTTGAGGGCTGGGAATTTAGCTCAGTGGCATAAGCGCCTGCCTTGCAAGCGTGCGTTGTGAGTTCGATCCCCGGTACCAAAACAAACAAAACAAAACAAAAGACTCTTTCATACCTGAACAGTTGTGTTTCAGGACACTTCCTATCCTTTCTGATAACTGATAATGGCTTGTTTACCTGAGTTGTCAGTACAAGTGTTGTGTGTGTGTTGAACACCTGCTCTTCTTTTGGGAGTTGGGATTTGGTGTGTTAGGTAATAGTGTCTGTGTGATTAGCCCCCATGTATAAAGTGCCTCTTCTCTCCCAAAATATGTAAAATATTTTTACTGTCTGTCTCATTATGTTATTTATACCAAGTTTTTTTTTTTTTTAATGGCTGGCTCTTCTCTCTCTCTTACTATTTATGTTTGTCTTTTTACTTCCTAAGGCAATAAAGAATGCTGACAGCGGAACCATTTTTTTAATTGCCAATTGTCAAGTTGGTTGCCATGATGGGTAAGTTAAAAACTAAATGGTTTTTTTTTTTTTTTTAGTAATAATTAAAAGATAAAATGAGGGAGAAGAAAATTTCTGTTATTTATGATAAGCCTTTTTAAGAAATTTTATGATATAGCAGATTTATGTAATTTTTTACATTTACTCATTTTCAGCTAAGTCACTTAGTACTTGTTTGGACACAAATAAGAACATTCAAAATAAATAGTGAAGATATATTTTGGTTTGTTTAGAGTCTGATGGTAAGAGAAAAATAAAAGTTTATAGCAGAGTAGATCACCAAATCACTGATGCTCAGGAGTAATGTTTTATAAGTCTTGTTAATACCCTGGGGTATTATGATTTTAATTTGAAGGCATAGGGCTGGATTGTGGATATTCATTGTATATATCATTTTGTCCCCCCACCTGCTTGGTGTTAATGATTCCATTGTGAGGAAGGGATTAGACAGGGAAACACTAGAAAGAAATCCAGCAGTGCCTGCACTATCCTAAATTGGAAAAGTGGAAGAACTTGTATGCTAAGTTAACTTATGCTAGTTTGTTTTTTCATACTTTTCCTACCTCCTATTTAAAAATAACACTGCATTATTTACAACACATGCATGCACACCTGATCTCATAGGCTTAAAATCTTAAATATGCCCATGTTCTTTAGTTGGAGTGGCTATTATACTCTCAGTGTAAGAACAGTACTTACAGCAAGTATTCCAAGGCAATGCATCACCCTCTTACCTTTGAAATTCCTTTTACTTTCTCGTTTGTAGTCATAAAGGTAGTGCCCTCTTGTTGTCCAGTTTCACCACTCTAATCAGCCTTACTTCTAGCTGAAATTGTATGTGCTTTATTGAACTCTCATGTGTCTTATTTTTGTTGCTGTTACTTGCATTCTGAGCTGTATATTAATTAAATAGATTTCTATTGTCTTTCTCAAGTAATACTGCACTGTAGTAAGTAAAGAATAGCCATTTACTTAAAAATATATACAAAAGTAGTCACAGAAATCCATGACTGTTTAAAAGTGTGAATCACAGATATTTGAACTTTTTTTGAGAATGGTCTCATATTATTTTTCAAGTATAATGAAAAAGCATGTAAGGTATCCAATTCAGCATTTTTGAGCCAGGAATGGTGGTATACGCTTGTAAACTCAGCACTCAGGAGGCTAAGGCTGGAGGAGCTATGCAAGTTTGAGACCAGCCTGGGCTACATAGGGAGTTTAGGGTCAGCCTGGCCTACATAGTGAAATCCTGTCAAAAAATGCCTCTCCCCCATAAAAAGAATATTTTTAATAAACTATTTTATTTGAAATCATCTCTAAAATACTTTCTTATTTTGCATTAAATTGTATGTCTTCCAATATATGTCATAAACCTACTCCTGCTTCCGTGTGCCCATTGATCAGAGTCTGGGATCCTCCCTGCCTATTGGGGTAACTGATGATCTGCATGACATTTATAATTGTGTACTTTGCCTAGTACCCTGTGACCACTACAAGGAATTTTAGTAGCATGAAACGGTCTTAAGAATAGACAGTGCTTATTCTAGTTTGGCTGTGTTCATACTATGCTTGATTTTTTTGTGGATTTGTTAGTTCACATCTCCCTACTGGGTACCTACCCTACTGTGTGACTCTCAAAGCCAGAAAAGAAGGAACTTAGTTAGGTTGCCCAAAGAATAGGCATTGCAAATCTTCCAAATTAATACATTTACATTCAATTCCATTATAAATTTTGTTCGGTGTCTATCATAAATATATTGAAATTAAAATTCTTTGTGCATTCTCTTTTAAAAATATCTAGATGATCAGCAGGCTTTGAACTCCATCATGCATGATTTGGCTGTCCTTCACAAGGCCAGTAGACCAGCGTTATCCTTACAGGAAACCAGAAAAACAAAATCTTCATCGCCAAAAAAACAGGTATTTGTTGCAGTAATATTGTAATATATTTTGTTGTATGAATTGTTTTTTTGTAATATCCAGATTTATAGAGAGATTTGTTCAATATATTTAGCTTTTATACTTTTCAATCAAATGTTCTGTGAAACACTGTTCTTTGTGTTTTGTTTTTTTTTTGTTCTGGGAATCGAAGTTAGGACCTTGGGCTTGCCAGGCAGGCACTTGTACTGCTGAGCTGTTTCCCTGGCCCACGTATTCTTATAAGTATGCATTTCTAAAAATTGTTGTTTAATGTTGTAACTGCTAAAACTAATATTTCATCCATTCTTTATGCACTTAAGCAGTTTTCCCCCAAGTAGTTTACTATAGATATTTACAAATGAGGATGATTTTGATTCCTATAAATAAAATGAGTCTTGGATATCTAGCATGAAAAGTAGAATTATGGTAGTCCCCCCTCCCCCACACAATTTTACTTTCCACAATTTCACTTACCCAGGGTCAATTGAGGTCTGAAAATATTAGATGGGAAAATTTCAGAAATAAGTCTTAAGTTTTAAATTGTGTGTCTTAGTTGGACATGATGATACATGCCTATAATCCTAGCAATCAGGAGGCTGAGGCAGGATGATTGTGAGTTCAAGGTTGCCTGGTCTATACTAGCCTGAACTACATAAGAAGACCTGGATTTTTGGGGGGATTTCTTTCTTTCTTTCTGTCTTTCTTTCTGTCTTTCTTTCTGCTCTGTCTGTCTGTCTGTCTGTCTGTCTGTCTCTCTCTCTCTCTCTCTCTCTCTCTCTCTCTCTTTCTTTCTTTCTTTCTTTCTTTCTTTCTTTCTTTCTTTCTTTCTTTCTGATGAAATTTCCAGCTGTTGTACATTATCCTGTTTAGGGTATGAATGTTTCTTTTATTCACCATATCCACTCTGTACATGCTACCTAATATTGGTCACCTTAGTAGCTACCTCAGTTATAAGATCAGATGTTAGAATATTGAAGTGCTTGTGTTCAAATACTTTATTAATAATAGCCCCAGAGAGTAGTGATGCTGGCAATTTGGATATGACAAAGAGAAACTGTAAAGTTTCCTTTAGGAGAAGAGGTAAAAATTCTTAAGTTAATTAGGAAAGAACAAAAACCTGTACTGAGTGGTGTTGGACCATTTACCCCATAGGGAGGGTGTACCATTGTATTGTAGTCTGTATTTTGCTTTATCAGGGTTAGCAAATGTCTCATACCCCTGACACTTTCACTAAGAAGAGATCTGGGTGCTCTTTTCTGTTGAGCTCGGATTTAGCAACATAATTCTCAACTCACTGTTTTGACAGACACTGTCATTTAATTTGAGTTGATATTGAAAATGAAATCTTCTTTCTTGTCTGCTCTATATTAACTGAGGGGCTTAGAGAAAACTGGTACAGAAATTTGTCATTTCATTACAGAATGATGTCCGTGTCAAATTTGAACATAGAGGAGAAAAAAGGTAAGGAAACATTACATGCTAACTAATTTATTTAATAAAACATTCTAATTAAGAATATTCTATTTAAACCCTTAAAGGTTATTTATAGATTTGAATGAAGCTTTATGGCTTATAAATTGAAAATGTCAGGGTAACATGTAATTAGACTATAAGATAAAATTTGTTAAAATTCAGGCTAAACATTAGAAATGATTAATGTTTTTACTTTGAAATATTAGGAAGTAAAGTGATTGCATAATGCAACCTTTATATTACATTTTAAAAAAATTTTACTCATTGAAAGTTAAATACATTCTTATAACTATGTCATCCCTCCAGATATATGTGGAATTTACATGTGGATTTAATGTTTACAATTTTGATTATTTTCATTGTATTCTCACGTATTTTTGTTCGAAATGTCTAAGAAGGTAAGATGGAATAGTAGCTGCAAATTATTGTCAGAAATGTAAACCTGTCTTAATCGGTATTTAAATTTCAGTATAGACATGATGTTAGTAGTTGACAATAAAATTGCTAGCAGGAATGATAGGAGTTAGGATGGAATTTCATTTCTGCTATTAGTGTCTCATTAATTTAAGAATAACTATTGGCTTTAAAATGGCTTGGAAATATGCAACTTAAAGATTTAAACTTTACACAGAGATGTTGAAAAAATGCAGTGTACTAGGCATACAGTACAACTACTAGCCAGTCTGTATTCTTTCGTGAGACTCTATTATGGTTATGTCCCCAGTTGTTTTCATTCATTCAGCCCATTTTTAAAGAACTCACTGTGTGCTACACCCCAAAGTCATACAGTGAACAAAGAGGAACTGGTTTAATGTAGTGTCTAAGGTTTAGTGTGCTGCCTGGCTGCAGTCTTCTAGGAAAGAGGAAGAAAATACTATAATCATACTGTAATTTAATATTTTAATTCCCTTAAAATATTTATTTTGAAGAAATACTTGTGTGATATGTATGCTCAACAGTGTTGATGTGGTAAGAATACAGGAATCAAGATTGACATCCTCAAAAAACAACTTTATTCTTTGTAACAGTTTCATTGCATTCTGTTGCACGTGTCATATAGTTAAGCTTAGTCATTTTCTTCAGTGGACATTTTACATTGTTCTTTAACACTTACATGGGTTTTAGCGCAAATTAAAAGCTGCAGAAATTTTGTTCTTTATAAAATTTTTACCCAAGACTGGTGGCGCATGCCCGTAATTCCAGCACTTGGGAGGCTGAGGCAGGAGGATTGCTATGAGTTTGAGGCTAGCCTGAGCTGCAAAGTGAATTCAAGGCCAGCCTGATCTGCATAATGAGACTGTTTCAAAAAGACAAGAACAAAACAAAACAAAATTTATTAGGATAGAACATACTTCAGACGTTCTAAACTTTATGTTGAAAAAATTGTGCACTTCATCAAAAATGAGCCATTTGATTACATACAGTCAATATACAATTTTTACTTAATTTTATATCTGACAAGCGGTAACTGTTATAAATATACTGTTCATAGCTAAGGAAATAAAAGTATTTTAAAATTTTGTCTATATAGAATCCTTCAGTTCCCCAGACCGGTTAAACTGGAAGATCTGAAGTCTAAAGCTAAAGTTGCCTTTGGACAGTCTATGGATCTACATTATACCAATAATGAGGTAAAATGTACAGTTTAACTTTTAGTGTCCTTATTTTGGAAAATAGTGTGTTCATGTAAGAGATTGTTTTAGGACTGTTGTGTTTTTATTTAGTGATTAATAAGAATACATCAGATGAATAAAATATCAGGTAAATTTGTAAATTTTAACTGATTAAAATGGTTTTTTTCCTTATGGGAAATATTTGTAGAGGAAATACATAAATTACTTGAAATTTTCTTATGTTTTGTTTTTACTCTACATACCTTTTTGTTGTAATGGTTTTTGAGACAGAGTCTTGTTATATGGTTCAGACTGGCCTTGAGCTGTGTATCCACATCTGGCCTGGAATTTGAGGCAGTCCTCTTACCTTAGCCTCTGATTGCTGGGATTATAGGAGTGTGCCTCTGGCCAGCCCGAACATACTTTATCTATGAATGAGTTTTTCCTCTCATACTGTGCTTGGCTAAGGACAGCAGAACTTTGGTAATCAGATAATTAAAAAAGGCTTAATGGAAAAGCTGGGCCTGGTGGTGCATTCCTATAATCCCGGTGCAAGGTAACTGAGATAGGAGGATCCTTGCAAGTTTGAGACCAGCCTAAGGTACAAAGTGAGCCCAAGGCCAGCCTGAATTGCATAATAAGACCCTGTCTCAAAAATACAAATAATAAAAATAATAATACTAATAATTAAAAAAAAGACTTAATGGATTCCTATAGTGTTGGGATGTGATCAGATCGTCATGCTTATGTGATCTCTAGGGCTTTCTCTGGCAGTGGGGAGCTCTGTGCTCTTGGGAAACACGTTTTTAGTCTTTAGGATTGGATTAGGTGGTTTCCAAGTTTTCCTGTAGTTCTCAAGGAACAGTTTAGTTAATTGGTTAGTTTTTTAACCTTCAGAAAATGTTTATTGTGTTTTTCAGGCTTAGTGCTGTGACTTATGAGTTATAGCTCCTCATGGGATAGGCAATGTAGATGTGTAATAAAAGCAGACAACTAATAAGCGTGTTGTTTAAATATATTATTTGAAGGAAGTGCTTGAAGTATGGTGGTCATGAAAGTGAGAGCAGTGGGTGTCCTATTTATGATACTAAGGAAACAGAGCTGAAGGATGATATTTATACTGAATAGGAAAACAGCTCTGCAGAGAGTTTCAGGGAGTGACTGTTGCTGGGAGAGAGCAGCTTGAGAGCAGTGTGCACAGAGGTCCCTAGCTAAGGGGCCAACAGGGGTGAAGTGCAGTGGGATGCTGAGGAAAACCTAATGTGAGGAGAACCATGAAAGTGCCTTGCAGATGGTAAAGCCCTGTGCAAAAGAAAACATTGGAAAATACTGCATTTTAATAACTTAATTTAAAACCAACATAAATGGTAATGTAGCAAGCAGTGGTTGTCTAAAGAAACCCTTTATAGTTTAGAGATGATAAAGTAAAATCCATATCCCAGATGATGACTACTACACTATAGTAGTGCTTTGATTGGGGGTGTACTGGAGATTGAAACCGGGAGCTTTATATTGAGTCACATCCCCAGCCCTTTTTAATTTTTGAGACAAGGTTTCATTGAGTCCCTAAATTACCCAGTCTAAGATAGAACTTTTGACTTCCCTGCCTCAGGCTCCCAGAGTGCTGGGATTACAAGTATGTGCACCACACTAGCTGAAACCTTATTGTTCAAATACTTTTTAAGTTTCAATTAGTTGTAACATATGTTGTTGTCCAGCCTTATTTTGTCACTGAATTTTGTTCCTGCTAGTCTGATTTCTACCTACTACTAGCCTCTGGAATTCTGAGGGGTTTTATAGATGTATGCCCAGGGGCTGATGTATATTATAGAAGTGTGGAGGTTGAGAGTGGGGATTGGTGGGGAGAGATGGATTCCACTTCCCAGAGTAATAGCTTGCTAGTAGATAATATACTCTATTCCTTTCCTTCTCTTCCACACCCCCCTACCAATGTCTGCTAGCATCTTTTCCTATAGAAATAATTTGAATCCTTATCTCGCAGTGTGATTCTGAAAGAACCAAGACATGATTTTTTTTTTTAAAGCTCAAATTGTTTATCATGGAAAACTTCCACATCCCAAGATACATTAAGAATACAACATTGTTTTGATCTACTGGCCTAGTAGGTCTATCAAGAAAAATGAGTTTAGTTTGACATTTGTACTACCTCAACTAGGTCCTAGAATTGCTGTTTCTTTCCTCCAAAGTTCCAAGTTGTTTCTGTAATTTTTTTCTGTGATTTCTTGAGGCTTGACATCAAACTGACTGAGCCACAGATTTAATAATCTTTTTGAATTTGTCAATATTGAAAATTTCACCATTTTTTTTCATGGTTTCTGAAGGATTTCAGTGTGCAGTTATGCCATTAAATGTGAATGGCCTCTTGGCAGAGAGGTAGCATTAGGGCAAGATTACTTTTAAGACTTCCTGCAACCCTGAAGTTCTGAGAATTTGTGATTCAGTTAAACAGTCCTGATTTGTATCTTGACATATTGTTGCAAACCGAACCAGGACCTTAAGTGTTGGTGGTACTAGGGACATCTTACAAGTGATGTTTTGTGGACCTGTGGACAAGCAAAACACTCATGTAGAGTGTGTGTTATTTCACTTCTGTAAGTGTTATTTTCTAATACAAAGTAAATTTCTTTGTTCAAAATGTACTATTAGGACTGGGGTTTTTGCTTAGTGGCATAAGTGCCTGCCTGGTAAGCACAAGGTTGTGAGTTCAACCCCTGGTACCAAAAACAAAATGAACTGTTATTCTGTGAACATGTACTTTACTAGAATGAAACAACTAAGAACTTTAACACATTCTCATTGGGGCTGTAATTTGTATGTCTCACTCCTGGGTTGTTGCTCTAATGTGAATTCAGTTGAATTTGACTGTTCGTACTAGCTCAAACCACAGGTGGTGCGTGACTGTTCCTCCTTGTGGCTTGTACCATTTCTCAGGCTGTCTTTGATTATACTAAAGCAAAGAGAGATATTGATTTTGCAGACAGATGCCATCACATCACAGTTCTTAAGGAAAACATTAAATGGTATTAAAGAATTGCAGTGCAGTTAATTTGTAGTACAACCATTGTGAATGTGTATTACATACACCAGCAGTGGGGTACTCATGAAGATTTCCATGTTAGAATTTAGAGAATTAAATATTGATAAACTATTGTTCAAATACTTTTTAAGTTTCAATTAGTTATAACATATGTTGTTGTCCAGCCTTATTTTGTCACTGAGGAGTAATGCCTCGAGTGCAAATTACTGGAGAAATATTCACTTTATGAAGCTTATTTAGTATTGGCAAGAAGCACACACAAGTGAAGTATAGAATGTTATTGAAAATCATCAGAAAAAATGAGTGCCACTGTGGCTGTAAAAAAAGCCAAGTGTGATATGTTTTGCATGCTTTGCACACATCAGTCTCCTTTATGTATGTATAAAAATGTTTTAAAGAAATTCATGAATATAAATGTTTCTCTTAATGAAAAAAATTTTATTATTATTATTTTTTTTTTTGGTTTTGGGATCTAAGTCATGACATCGCACTTGCCAGGCGAGCACTTACGCCACTGAGCTAAATCCTTGGCCTGAAATTTGTTGATGATTGTAATAATGTTTTAGCTGGCATGAATAGTATTAATTAAGGTCATACTTATTAAACATTTACCAAGTAGTGTACCTACTCTCTACTCTGTTCTGCTGGAGTGCAGGTCCTTGTCTTTAGGGTTTTACAGTGTAGAGGACCCCCGACTAAGTAGGTCTCACATTTAAATGGCTCACATTCTGTGATTATAAGCCGTGATTAAGAAGTGTGGGATATAGGATTTATTTACTTGTTTGTACTATATCCCTCTTGTAATGTACTTTCTTGTCATTAACAGTGTCATCTTAAGCTACAAGGCTGACTTTTTTTTTTTAATTTGTTTGTTTCTGGCAATAGAACTCTGGGCCTTGCCACTGCTGGTGTATGTCTTTTTTGAGACAGGGTCTTACCAAGCCACTAAGTTGCCCATGCTGGGCTTGAACTTGCAGTCCTCCAGCCTCCCAGTGCTGGAATTATAGATGTGTATATGCCAAGATAATCTTTTTTTTAAATAAACCATATTTTTATTTTCTTAAATTGTGTGAAATATACCTTTTCTCGTTGATCTCTCCCAGGTGCTTTTGTCCTCTGTAAGTCATCCATGATGGGACCAGTGAAAGCAGAATCCGACATTTGAGTTTACCATGGGATGCCTGACCCGTTTAGCTTACTTCATGTAGTGCGTAGTAGTCTGGTGAGCAGGGTCAGGGAAGCAAACCCTAGGTGGACTATAGACTGCACTTTGGCTACTTAGGGTAGCTGTCATACATGCTCAAGATTTGGTATAGTGCAAATCTGTGGTTACCACTGGAAAAGGATTTTTTATCTATATAGATGACAAGTTGTACCTTTATTTCATATAGTTTGTGTGTCTATGAACATGCTATAACTTAAATTTGGCTGTATAATGGGAATATTCTAACAGATTAATCTTTGAGTATATTTACTAAAGGAATGTAATGATTAATAGAGCAAGCATTTTAAATACCAATATTTGTTCTAAAATTTCAACAGTGGTAGGATGGGTACAACAAAATATAGATACATATACTCATTCAGACTTTAATTATAGAGACAGTCAAAGAGAAAACTATTTTAAGATTTGTAACTCCCTAGTAATGGAGATGCTCATGGGAGAACTTAACCTTGTAAGTTAATCCCATGTGTCCCTTTTAGCTGGTGATTCCATTAACTACTCAAGATGACTTGGACAGAGCTGTGGAACTCTTGGATCGTAGTATTCATATGAAGAGCCTAAAGATACTACTTGTAATAAATGGAAGTACACAGGTATGAATTGAAATTTTTTCTGCTAAGTATTACAGGATGTATCCTTTAAAATTCACTTAAGAAATAGTTGTATTCTATAATTGTTGATATATTTTCAACATGATACATACACATTTTAATTGCTATGGTTTAATATCCTTGTTCCTTAATATCACATAGTCAAAATTACAAATAAGAATATGTTCCTATAAAATTGACTATTTGGAAAGAATTATGTTAGGATCGAAATGGCTTTTGTTTGTTTGCTGCTTTTTTAGACAGTCTCGCTATTGCCTGTTACCCATCTGGCCTCTAACTCCTGGGCTCAAGTGACCTTCCTACTTCAGCCTCCAAATTCCTGGATTATAAGAACAGGTCACTATGCCTGGCAGGATTTAATTTTACAAGCGTAGAAGATTGATAAGCCTCACCAGTAATACAGAACAGCTAGATTGAATTTGGTAGTGGAAAGAACTCTGTTTAACACCTTACAGGAGAATAATAATGTCAATTGTCCTTTTTCTTTTGTAGGCTACTAACTTAGAGCCCCTGCCATCACTAGAGGATTTGGATAACACAGTGTTTGGAGGAGAGAGGAAAAAGCGGCTTTCTATAATAGGTGAGAAGACTAGTGTGTGAAGCGGGTGGTTTCTCGGTGTCTTTTTTATAATAAGTGAGAAAGCTAGTGTATGAATCATGAAGTGGGTGATTTCTCAGTGTCTTTTCCATTTTTAAATGTAGGGCAGATCCTAAATATATCCTGATAAATAACACCCTATCTTTGTATTCTTTGTTATTTATCTAAGTTAAAATGGCTTTCTTGACTCTGATGTCCTTTGTAAATTAATGTCACATGCTGTAGGATTAGGACTGTCCTAGTTAAATTCTTTGTTTATATACGCAGGATATTTTAATGCTTTACAAATTTAAATAAAACTTCATAAAGTTTTAATTGTATAAGAAGGTGGGAGGAAAAAATTAGAATAAGTAATGCCAGTACATTAAAATATATAGGCTACATTCTAAGTTCCTAAATTGTTTCTAATGTTTTAGTAATTGCCAAGAATACTATCAAAATAAAAGATAATTAAAAATTTCCAGATTATGCTTTTTTATTACTTTCCTAGTGTTTAATTTGCCATTAATAATGCATTGCTATAATTGAGCCTATGATACAAAGAAATAAAGGTCTTGTATGCTGTATTGTAAGGTGGCCCTACTTGGGAGACATGGGCTAAGGAGAAGTGATCTTAACTCTCCAGTTCTATGTGTTATCTTCAATTTGTATGAGACAGTAATCTATGTTTAATAAAAAGCACTTCATTGCTCAAAAACCTTGGTATACATATTTCTAATCAATAGGGGAGAAGATGTGATTATTAAAAATAGCATGAGAACATGTAAGGGGAGATGGATTTGAAGGGGAAAAATAGAGGAGGAGGAAAAACAGAAGACTAGGGAGGCAGAGAGTGGATAAAGGAAGCGGGTAGGTTGGAGTCCAAAACATTGGCAACAGAATAGATTGTTAATAATAGAAGAAGAGATTACATTAGCATGGCTGCCAAAAAAATTATTTGTCTTCTCATGGTCCCCCCAAAAACTTACTATGATCATTCTTTTTAAGTGTCTTGTCTCAGATTCTACTTTTCATTTCAGAAGTGCTGGAAATGGGATCAACAGAGATGATAGACACATAAGTAAAATAAAAATGGCTTGTCCTTCTAATTCAGATAGTTTGGTGTAATTTAAAAGTTTAATTTAAAAATGTAATTTAAAATTTAAAATGTAATTTAAAAATTTGGTGACAAAACAGTTGGGTTACCTGTTTTAATTCTCTGCTTAACAACCCTAGAACAGTAAATTTGTTCTGTTCGCATTTTCAAATCATGGGACTGTAGCAATATATTGAGAGAAAACTTACATATTTTACTCTTTAAACTGGAAGACATGACTGCTATTAGGTGTTCATTTCTTTATTTATTGTATCCTATCATTTTAAAGTAAAAAAAAATCCAGCCAATTCACTTTAGTTACATTAGAGAGACCTAAATGTACTAGTTACATTGATATTTTAAATTTCTTGAGTTAAAATTATACTAAATACCTCAGTCTTATTCTACTAATATGTATTCTTGTTGTTTGACTTCAGTGTCAACATAACAAAAATTGGAAATTGTCTGGTTTTACTACGAGTGTGTTAGCATACCCATTACTAACACAGAAAAATTGTGTTTTCAAGTAAGGAAAATGAAGAAATTTTCATACCCCCTGTTGCTTCCTTAGCTCCTTTTAGTGGTTGAATATATTAATTTTCTTTTATAAAAGAGATATATAAGAGAAGTAAAAATATTTGGGGCCAATATAATCTTTGTGGTATGGTTGCTAGAAAGCCTAAATCAGCTCTGACTCACAGTTGAGTGCCTCCCTACACATTTTGTAGACAGATGTAGATAGTGATCTTACACACACATTTCTTGGTAATTACTTTGCTCTTTCTTATCTCACTAACAAATGCTGGCATATACAGGTGTTTACAGTGACCCCTCTACCTCAAGCTGAGCTGTTCTTTTTGCTTTAAATTTAACCCAGATGTTCACATTAACTTCTCTGTATTGTGCTTTTGGGTTTGTCTGTTTGTTTTGTTTTTTGTGATACTGGGTAGTTGAATACAGGGCCTTGCTACTGAGCCACATTCCCAGCCCTTTGTATATGTTTTATTTGGAAATGGCTTTGCTAAGTTTTAAATTGCCCACACTGAGCTTAAATTTTTAATCATCTTGCCTCAGCCTGCCAGAGTGTTGGAATTACAGGTATTTGCCACCATGCCCAGCTTCCATACATGTTTTGTGGTCTCATTTCGAAAAATTAAAAGGAAGGAGAGAAATTATATTGATAAATATAATATCATTTCCACACAATCAAATAAAAATAAGATAGCCTTTTGTCTCATCAGAATTAATGATTAATGAAATGAAATGAACCATCTTAAATGAATGCCAGATTTTCAGTTTTTCTTTCTTTTTCCTGTTTTTCTAAGCTGTGACAAAATTTAAATTCCAGAAATATGACTTGCCAAAAACCTGGGTCTAAGTACCCTGAAATAAAATCCAGGATTCCAAATTTAAAGTGTTCTAATAGAGATTATGTGACTAAGAAGTATTCATTCTCTCTGTCTCTCTGTCTCTGTCTCTCTCTCTCTCTCTGGCCATTTTGAGACAGAGTTTCATTATGCAGCTCAGGCTGGCCTTGAACTCACAGTGATCCTTTTGCTTCAGCCTCCCCAGTGCTGGGATTTCAGGTGTGTGCCATCATACCCAGCAGCTGTGTTCTCACTTGAGGTTTCTAAAGATTAAAGACATGGAATAGAAAGGATGTCCTAGAGCCTATAAGCCTTAAATATGTTCATTGTGAGTGATTTCACTATCACACCACCATTGCAAAGATGGGACTTTTAGGTCCTTATTTATAGGCAGAACTCAGGCTCATGGTGATCAGGTAACTTCCAGTCTGGGGTAGCCCATCTAGTAAACAACTGGGATAGGGATTTAACTAAGGTCCAACTCCAGAGCCCTCCTTCTTTCATTACAGCATCCTGATCCCTTCCACAGATTGTGTTGAAAGCTAACACATACATGTTATTTCTGGAAACTTAGAGAAGTGGCATTTATCTAAGATTCTGTAATGTATTCTAAATCCATGATGCGCAGTTATCAGCAGTCAGAAGAACATACTGCTTGATAAGTATAAAGGAATGTTACAGTGAGATGGAAATTTAGAAAGCCTAAGAAACATTTGAAGTTTTACGTTTGAATGTTCTCATAACTTTTAATAAATACTACTAAAATTACTTTTATACAGTTCAGAAATAATACACTATTTAAGCATAAAGTTATTTCCATACTGATATTTGCAAAATCTTACATTTTTTCTCCTTTGAGGTCCCACCAATAGAGATAGAAGTTCCCCTCCCCCAGGATACATTCCAGATGAATTACACCAGGTTGTCCGGAATGGATCATTCACTAGCATCAACAGCGAAGGAGAATTCATTCCAGAGAGCATGGACCAAGTAAGCCCAAATCAGATGCTGTTTTTCATTTCATTTCAAATGATTATTGGTCATGGGCAATGTGATTTGGCAGACACCTGGAGATGTGTGTGTGTGTGTCTGTTTCTTCTTAGATGAACAAAATAGCAAAATATAGAAATTTACATCTGCCCTGTATCTATTGATGTTTTGAAACAATTTGTTTCTTATATTGTTCATTCATAAATGAATACATTTGTTTTGTAATCCTCAGATTAACACTCAAATTTTTTAAATTAATATTTTTTTCTGGTACTGGGGATCGAACTCATTAAATTAATACTTAAAAGAGTAAAATTTGAGCTATTTTTTATGATGCTGAGGTTTGTGAGTTTTCCATAACATTTTTAAAAATACCTCAGTTTTCTCGCATTGAAATGTTTTCCTGGAGCTGCCATTATTCTCTCAGCACTGCACTGAATGTTCATTCTGTGGTCATGCTTAGCATTTACTAACAGTGGAGCAGTCATTGTTCAGTTTTCAGTAGGCAGAATCATGGGAAATATTCTGACTTTTAATCATAAAATGGCAGGCTGTACAGAAAGTGTATTTTCTCTTAAGAAGTATCAGAGTTGGGACATTGAAAGATGACTAACTCTGGAGAGTGCCTAGGTTGGGCACCTGGTTTCTTTTGGAGGTACTGAAGGTGTTCAGAAACTGTGGTGAGGGCCACTCCACTCTCCGTGTAGTGCAGCCCATTAAATTGTACACTTTAAATGGGTGAGTTTTATGTTTCATAAGTTGTATCTTAATAAAGCATTTTTTAAAAGAAAAAAAAAAACAAAGTGTCACATTTATCTGTATCACATTGAATCATGTTAACATTATTTATTTTCCTAGATGCTGGATCCATTATCTTTAAGCAGCCCTGAAAATTCTGGCTCAGGAAGTTGTCCATCACTTGACAGTCCTTTAGATGGGTAAGCTGATTATAGTTTTTGTATTATACTTATTTGTGGATGTTTTTTGTTTTTTAAGATAGGTTCTTACGATATCTGTAGTTTATACTGGCCTTGAACTCACTATTAACCCAAGCTGCCCTCAGACTTGAGGTAGTCCTCCTGCCTCAGCCTCCCAATTGCTGGGATTAAATGTGTGCCCCATTAAATCCAGCTGTTTTATATTTTATTTAGCATGTGTGATAAATGTGTACTCACGAAACTTGTGAATTATCAGTAACTTTTTGTGGTACATTGAGAAGAATGCAGTTAATTGATACCGGTCCATATTGTTGACAAATGATATCTGGTTATAATATTTGGAATATTTTTGTTTGCCAGAATTGTATATTTGAGGCAACTGCATACTTAGAATTTATGTACATTTACTTTTAAATTATGCTTATGAAATCTTACCAAATTTTTCATTAATATATTTGGTTTTAGATGCTTCTTGATTTGTTTCACCTGTTCAGTATTATATTCATCCCAAGAAATAGTTTATGTTAACTGCCTTTCTTTTGTGAAATAACAAACTGAGGATTATGAGCAGGATCATGAGCATCTGTGAATTATTTATTACAAGTGCGCCCTCCCCTGGTCTCTGTAGGACATTGGTTTTGTAATTATCCAGTATTAAAATCTTCACCTGTTTGTTCTTTGTGACTGCTTTATGAGAGCAAGATTTTGGGTGGCTTTTTGCTTTTTTTTGCGTGTCGTGGAGTTCGAGATCAAACTCAGGGCCTCATGCATGTGAGGTATGTGCTTTACCATTGAACAATATCCCTAGCTTTATACAAGCAAATTCTAAAGTGAGAATTTATGCTATTTGGGAATTTACATTTACTTTCTTTTATCAGTGTATAGACAACCTCTGTCTATGTCAGTGTCTGTCACAAGGTAGATACGTAAATTCAGAGAAATTAGAAATATGTATGGAGTACTTAGCTATTTGGGATGCACTGCTGAACACCTGACTTATCAAAATTTACTAAGTTGGAAATCATTATGCCTTTTGTATAGGTGCAAAAACAGTCTTTAAAGGATTATTTACTAAGGTTACACAGAACTCAGACTGAAACAACAGTGTTTCTAAACATCTGTATTTCCAAAACTTATTATTCTTGGGCTGGGGGTTAAGCTTAGCAGCGTAAGTCCCTACTTGGCAAATGTGAAGTCCTGGGTACAAAAAAAAAAAAAAAAAAATCTCACTCTGTTATTTTGCAGGTGAATTTTAAAAGTCAGGCTGTTTGGCTATATATACTGAACAAGTATTTAAAAAGAAGTTTCTCTTTCTTTTAATTATGTTAATTTTTTAGAGTGAGCTCCTTTATACATAGACATGCACACATACAGATAGATACAGATAATAAGGCTTTAAGATCTTTTACCTGTTTTATTTGTATACATTCTCTTAATGTGGCATTTTCTATTTATAGAGAGAGCTATCCAAAATCACGAATGCCTAGGGCACAGAGCTACCCAGATAATCATCAGGACTTTTCAGGTTAGATGATATAAATTCTAAATATTTAAATTTAATTTATATCCTAGTAATGTTTTGGCTGGGAGGTAGGGGAGATTTTTTTTTTTTTTTCAATCGGTACCGGGGATTGAACTCACGACCGCGTGCTTACAAGGCAGGCGCTTATGCCGCTGAGCTAAATCCCCAGCCCCGAAATTAAAAAAAAAAACCTCAAAATAGTTGTCAATGTGTTTTTCATCACTAAAACTTTGACTTTTTAAAACATAGTTTATATGTCTTAACAGACTATGATAACCCTATCTTTGAAAAATTTGGGAAAGGAGGAACATATCCAAGAAGGTATCATGTTTCATATCATCATCAAGAATATAATGATGGTAAGTTCCTGGTAATTAGGCCACAATGACAGTTCATTAAAAATCTCAGGAAGTTTTAAAGTCTAATGTTTATATAGTACTGTTGAGAAATAAATTTGTTGAGTCTTTGGTTTTCTGGCTAAACAGCTGTTTTTAAGGAGACTCAGTCCTTGCTAAAAACTGTAATAGCTTTTTTTTTTTTTTTTTGGGTCTTTTTGAGGCAGGGTCTCTCTATGCAGTTCAGGCAGGCCTTGGGCTCACTATGTAGTCCAGGCTGGTCTTGAACTCGCAGCAGTCCTCCTGCCTCAGCCTCCCAAGTGCTGGGATTATAGGCCTGAGCCACCATGCCTGGCTTATAATAGCTTTTTTTGAGACAGGGTTTTGCTGTGTAATTCAGGCTGGCCTTGAACTCACTATGCAGTCCTGGCCAGCCTTAAACTTGCAGCAGTGCTCCTAACTCAGCCTCCAAAGTTCTGGACTTACAGGCATGCATCACCATGCCTGACTCTAATGGCATTGTTTTTCCTTTAGATACAGTAATTTTCAAATGATACTAATTAGAAAATTACTCCTTGGTTATGAATTGTCCCATTAGGGAAAAATTTGTTACCTATAACTTCTTGATTTTTGTTTTGTATTGTATTGTATTGTGTGTAAGTATGTATGTTTTTTGAGGCAGCATCTCACTATGTAGTTCAGGCTGGTCTTGAACTCATGTAGCCCAGGCTGGCGTCAGACTCATGGTGACTCTCCTGTTTCAGCTTCCCAAGTGCTGGGATTAGCAGCATGTACAACCATGCCTAGCTTTTGTTTTATATTTTAAAGTCATTATTAGAAATGAGAATACAATCTTTTCATCTTTTTATTGAGAAGTGAAGGGCTAGTATTTCATAGTTTTCATGTGTATGTACATCTGAACATTTATTAGGATCTGAATTTGTATTCTGGTCCTAGTGTTCTTCCCCACAGTCATTTCCATCATTGCCATTTCAATTCTATAGCCTCATCACAGGACAGATTTATATTCCCTGCAGTACAAGTTTTAAATACTTGAAAGTACAGTATACTAATAAAAGTAAAGTAATTCTGTTTTCATTTTTGTAGGTCGTAAAACTTTTCCAAGAGCTAGAAGGACCCAGGGGACCAGCTTTCGGTCTCCTGTGAGTTTTAGTCCCACTGATCACTCCTTAAGCACTAGTAGTGGGAGCAGCATCTTCACTCCAGAATATGAAGAGAGCCGAATAAGAAGGAGGGGAAGTGACATAGACAATCCTACACTGACTGTAATGGATATCAGCCCGCCCAGCCGATGTAAGTGTGATAGGAATTATTATAGTGAAGTACTTAACAGCACCTTTGTAAAGTTTTATAATATTAACAGGAATAACTGCCAAATGAATCCTCAAGGTGAGACAGACTTCTCAAAGGAGTTATTAATTGGGAGCTGGAGTTTGAAGCTCAATGATAGAGTGCCTGTTTTGCATGTTCCAGGCTTGGGATTCAGTAACTAGCACCACAAGGCAAAAAGCAGTTAACGGTGATGTTTCTAAAGATGGTGGCCAGAATGATAGGTATAAGAATAGTAGTGCTAGCCAGGCATAGTAGTGCATGCCTATAATCCCAGCATTTGGGAGGCTGAGGTGGTAGGATCACTACAAATTTGAAGTTGGCCTGGACTATGTAGCGAGATTCTCTCAAAAAAAAAAAAAAAATGCTGCTAAATACTTCAGTTAAATCTGCAGTTTGCTTTTATTTGAAAATTGTTAATGGCCAGTCATATTTTCATCTATTCCATTCCATACACCCTTGTTGAATATTTAGCACTGAGATCTCATATATGATCTCTAAGACACTATTCTTAACAGGGAGAGTGGTATATAGAGAGATAATAATAGTATAACATTTAATCCAGATCTTAATTTGGAGTAGAAATTCATGAATTAAAGAGTAGCATGTACAAGAAACCATGGATATTCTGAAAATAAATAGTTTGTTTTTGCTGACATGGGCAACATTTTACTTTAAATAATGGAAAGAGGATGACAGATTGCAAATTGTTTGGGACTTCATCATGTAAAGAATGCATACAAGGTTTGTGCTCAAAGATATTTATTACATCAAAATTTGCTTGCTCTAAAGTCTTCTTTTTGTGTTAGTATTGTCATGTTTTACTTTTACACTATACCTATATTATTTTTGTTGTAGACAACTAAAGCAAAAGTAATTAAAAATAAGAGGAAAATTTTTATATGTCTTATATAAATCTTAAATATCTTTTTGTGTAGATCTTTGATTATGTAGATTCAGAGTAAAGTGTCAGATTCCTTTTGCCTGAAAAAAATTGCATTTAACTTTTCTTCTAATATAAGTCTACTGGTAGTGAATTCTTCTAGCTTTTGGTTGTTTGAATGTTTGAGTGGATCTTTATTTCTTCTTTGTTTCTGAAAGATACTTTTTTTTTTTCTGGGTATAGAATTTAGGATACTGTTTTGTTTTGTTTTAAGGTGCTGAGATTGAACCTAGAACCTTCTTACTGAGTTATATCTCTGGCCCTTTTAATTTTTTGAGGCAAGGTCTCACTAAGTCATTGAGTTAGTGCCCAGGCTGGTTTGAAACTTGAAATCCTGTTGCCTCAACCTTCCAGAGTATGGGGAGGATAGGCAGTGCACCATAAAGCCCAGCTATATTTTTGTTATTTTTTTTCTTGCAGCAGTTTAAAGATGTCTCATCATTGTTTGCTGGCTTGCATACTTTCTGAGGAGAAGTGTATAACTTTTGTCTCTTCTCTCTTATAATAGTATCTTTTTCCCCCTTTGGCTTCTTTTAAGATTTTCTCTTTGATATCCATAATCATATTCAGTTTGATTTGTTATATAATTTATTTATAAAAATTTCTTAGGTATACCTCCAAGTATTTCTTTTGGGATTCTGGATACTTGGAGGTATTCTTAGATATACCTCCAAGTATTTTTCTTTTGGGATTCTGATTACTTGCACAATGAGGTATGTGATTCTGTGTTATCCTTTTTTTCATTCTTTATCTTTCCTCTGAGCTTGAGAAATTTTATTTTATTTTATTGAGAATAAAACCAAATGAAACAAAACAAAATAGTCAAAACAAAAAGATCAGCATGGTACATGACTTAAAAATAAAATACAATGAGATCAATAATGGCTACCATAATGCCTCTTGTTATCTTCAAAAGAATTACCCATATCATCAGGCATAATAAAATTGAACAGAACAGTGCAGAACAAAACCAATAAAAACAAAATATTGGAGACATTATAGGACTTCAAAAGAAGATAATAGTCAAACCAGAATGGGTATCGTAGTGTATCTTATTGTTTTCAAAGTAGTTGCCTATACCATCAGACTTGATGCTATCAAACAAAGCAGAATAGAATAAAGTCAGTCAAAACAAAACAGTGAAAGCAATACAAGGCTTCAAATCAAGCTAACAGGAAATAAAAAATGGCTACCATAATACATCCTGCTATCTTTGGAATAGCTGTCCATGCTATCAAATCTAATACAAGTAGACAAACTAAAACAGAATAAAACTTAACTAAACAACAATGAAAACAACGTGGGTTTCAAATCATGATAATAGATTAACAATGGCCACTGTCTTCCCTTTATAGACAGTTCCTCTCCTTTCACTTTCACAGGATGTATTGTACATTTTGGATCCCACTAATTCCTTTAGTTTTTATATTAGGGAGGCAACTCATTATTCACTAAGTGATTCTGAACATTTTTACTCCTGAGCATGATCTCACATTGTATCAATTTGCCTACAAGAGCCTAAGGTTATCTTTCTTTATAGCTGAGTAGATTTCTACTGTATAAAAGTGTCATGGCTTTCTAACCAATCTGCAGCTGATGGGCAAGCTACCTCCACTTTTTTCTGGTTCCCTGTCACATAGGGCATTGTTTTCTCATCTTTGACTTTCAGTCTATAGACCCCCTTTTGGGTTAAATGTATTTCTTATATAAAGCATATTGATGGGCCCTATCTCCTGATCCACTCTGCTTGTGTTTCTTTTTATTGGTGAATCGAGGCCATCTATATTAGTGATTATGGCCAGCCTTCTCTGCCTCATCTCTGCCATGCTGTTTTTCTGCCATTGGTTGTCTACTTTTCCCCTTCATTCCACTGTCTGCCCCATTCAGTGAGCCCCCTCTGCCACTGTTCCTGAAACCATGGTTTTTTTTTTCTCTTTCTTAGAATGTCCTTCAGTATTTTTTGTAAGGTTGGTTTGGTGGTCATGAACTCCCCCAGTTCCTCTTTGTCATGGAAACATCTTATTTCTCCATTAATTTTGAAAGATAGTTTTTCAGGGTATATCAGTCTGAGTTGGAGGTTATTTTCTTTCAGGACTTGGAATAAATACTTCACTCCAAGCTCTTCTTGATTTGATGGTTTGTGTTGAGAAGTCTGTCATGATTCTGATGGATTTTCCTTTATAGTTGATCTGTTTCTTTTCTCTGACAGCTTTTAATATTCTGTTCTTGTGTTGAATTTCTGGGATCTTGATTATTATATGTCTGGGTGTAGATCTGTTTTGGTTGTAGCTGGCTAGAGTTCTTTATGCCTCACTTAATATCATTTCCTTTTCCTATGCTTGGGAAGTTTTCTTTAATTATTTCTGTAAATAGCCTTTGTATTTCATTTGTGTTTACCTCTGCTTCTTCACTCACATTTTTTATTCTTAAGTTATAGTTGCTCTTGTCATCTTCTAGCCTTTGTATTGTTACTTACTGGTTCCTTGTTATTTTTAAGAGATCTTTCCTTTTGCGATCGCAAGCTGCAAACCTGTCTTCAAGGTTTGATAGTCTATCTTGAGTTTCTTTCAAGCATTGTTGCCGGCTTTCGATGGAGTTTTTAATTTCCTGGTAATCTCTCTGAATATGTTTCATGTATTCTAAATTTTTTAAATATTCTTCATTGAAGGTTTCCCTCCTTTTTCTATACTCCTCTATTCTTCCACCTGTGTCTTCTTTAGAGGTGCTTAGCAATTCTTTTATTATGTTTCTTATTTCTTCTTTTACCTGAGATAGTATTTCTGTTCTAAGTTCTTTTATGGCTTTTTGAAGTTGTTTCTTTATTTCAGTTGCTGTTGCTTCAGAAACTTCAGGCATGCAACTCCTGATTTCTTCCATGTTTACATCTCCTGGACCAGTACTGCTTGGGTTGGAGGCCAGAGACTACCTTTTGCTTCTTCCTCTTGTCATGTTCCTGGTTTCTTCCAGACAAGTGGGTAGTGGGGTCCCCAGCACTTCCTGTGTTGGTTATAATTTCTCTGAAGCATGCTGGCTAAGGGTATCTGATGGTGACCATTGAGTGCGCTGGTGGAGGGCTAGCCAGTGGAGTGCAAGCAGGCACGGGGCAGGCTGGCGCCTCCCTCCCAAGTTGTTTCACCCCAGGGAGCTAGTTGGGGATAGCTTTAGGGAAACCTCTGAGGTGGCTGTTGGATTGCGCACAGGGGCGGGACTCGGCCCAAGCAATTTCCACCAGTCTGCTGTGCACTAGGAGTGGCTGAATGAATTGGGCTGCAGTTTTGGCTCCTGGCTTATCCTGCCCAACTCCAAAATGGCCAATCACCCACTCCCATGAGAGGACTGAATCCTCCATACTTACTGCCAGCCAGTGCAATTCTCTGGTCTGCTGCTTCCTCTCCTACGGCGTCTCCCCAAATAGGCCTTTGGGCGTGCCAGCCACCAGCTTGACTGTGACTGTGCGTCCCCAGGTTCCAACAGCACTTCTCACAGGTGGTAACGGCTCTGGGTGAAAGTGCCACCAGCTACTGTCTTTTTCTGTTTAAGTTTTTTTCTTTCTTTTTTTTTTTTTATTCTCTCTGTGGGCTTCAATTCTCACTCTAGGTTCTTCCTGGGTCCAAGGAACCCACTTCCTTCCTTCTTGCCTTCCCCATGACGCTGTAATCCAGCGTCTGGACTGTTTCTCCCAGAGAGGCTGTTTACTCTGCTACTAACTGTTCCACCATTTTCCTAGGATCCTCTGAGCTTGAGAAATTTCCATTAGTAATTGATTTTCTCAGCCTTTTTGCACTTATTTGTGAAGCTATTGAAAATAGTGTTTTTTAACTTCAAGCTTTTCCATTTGACTGTATCCAGCAGTTTTTGTCTCTCTGTTAAATGTTAAAGTTCATCTATTTGTTCATGTCATCCACCTTTTCTACTAGAACTTTAATATGTTCATTATGTTTATTTTAAACTTCCTAATTCTCTTGATTTGGGTTATGCTAATTTTTCCATTCATTTCTTACTTGCTTTTTGAATCTTGTAATTTTACACTGAGAACCAGATATTATGCATAGGATAGTGGAGACTGAGCTATAAATAGAATTCATACCTGGAGTTAGACACAGCTCTTTTGTCTAGGCCATTATTGTAGGGGACAGTGTCATTCTCTCAATAGTTAGGCAGTTTTGTTTGGATTTTTTTGTTGCTGTGATCCATGATCCCTGTTTACCACTAACTTCATATTTATCCAGAGTTACCTTGTACTATTCTGTCCAGAGATTTTTTTTTTTCCCATTCCCTAACCTGCAGGTGACAGGGTTTGCCGCCTTTCCTCTAGTAGTTTGGAGATCTTAATTTCTTAGGGAATATAGGTTTAGGAGGGCCCTTCTGCCTTTTCCACAATAGTGGGAGATTCTTTCTTCAGGCTTTGACCTTTAAGGAGGTTTTCTCTCATGTGTTCCTATGAGTACCTGGCATTCCATGGAAAACACTGAGTATGGTGAATTCACCATGTGCTGTGATACCCTTGGGTTCAGTACTCTCATGCCAACCCTTACTAGTTAAAGATGGAGTGGCTTCTTCTGTGTAGTGCAGAAAGGCCTTGAACTCATCATGCCCTTGGCTCGGCCTCCTGAGTGTTGAGATTACAGATGTGTGCTTGGAGCTGAGCTCTTCTTACCTATCAGCATGGATCTTTCTATCTCCTTGGAAGAACCTGTTTTCCTTAGATTTCTGGCAAGTTAAGTTTCTTGCAATCTGTTTTCCAACAGGTTCAGTAAAAGTTATAATTTTATACATTACCTAGATTTTTTCTTATTGTTAGGATGGAAGTAAAGATTAGAAATAATCTGACAATAATCTTACAATCATTACATCTTTGGTTGAGTAAAAGATGTTATAATGGGAGAATCTCATTGGAAAAGGTAAGTCATGTGAATATGAATTTACTTGAGTTTACAAGCTTAGAAGATTGAGTGAAGAGAAAAAGTTTGAAAGATGGTGACCATTTTGAATTTGGAGTCATCATTTTTCCTTGTACCCCAGACATTTTCAGTGGAGGATACCATTAGCAACATACTTGTTTATTTAGTCCTTAATCATTCATGTGCCATTGAACTGTTTCATGTTAAGAAAGTATTCTTTTTCAGCACCTCGTGCTCCAACCAACTGGAGATTGGGCAAACTGCTTGGCCAAGGAGCCTTTGGCAGGGTCTACCTCTGTTATGATGTTGATACAGGAAGAGAATTGGCTGTTAAGCAAGTCCAGTTTGATCCTGATAGCCCTGAGACCAGCAAGGTAAAAATAACTACACGGTCTACTTTGTCACATTTTAAGAACCATCTGTACTAAAAACAAACAAAAAGAATAATAAAACACAAAGTAACACAAATGATTTGCAAGACAACTTGATAATTAGATGCACTTACCTACTTTGCACTATGAATATTTCTTTTTTAGTACCAAAGTTGTATTGCTAGTCTAAATTATTTAGTATGGTTTCAGTACACTACTGGGGACTGTTAAAAAAGCTGTTGGTTAAAGCTGGGTTGATGGCACATGCCTGTAATCATAGCACTCTGGGAATCCGAGGCAAGAGGGTTACACATTTGAGCCCAGCATGGACAATTTAGCAATACCCTGTTTGTTAAAAAAAGAAAATTTAAGGGACTGGGATGTAATGTAACTCAGTGTGAAGGGCCTGGATCTAAATCTAGTTCTGAGAAAAAGAAAAATTTACTGATTAGAGATTTTAAAATAGTTTGTTCTTTAGGAAATAAATATTTCAGAATGAAATTCCTGATATAACTCCTGAAGTTACTATTTTTTGCTTCTATAAAAACAGTGTTATAAAGACTTCACAGTGAATTTTGTCTTCTAGGAAGTGAATGCACTTGAGTGTGAAATTCAGTTGTTGAAAAACTTACTGCATGATCGAATTGTTCAGTATTATGGCTGTTTGAGGGATCCCCAGGAAAAAACACTTTCTATATTTATGGAATATATGCCAGGGGTAAGTTCACACACCCTTTTTTAAAAAAAAGTCTTAGTTGAAAAAAAGGAAAAAAAATTTTTGATTATAAAATGGTTAGCCCTAGTTAAACATGTTTGGAAGAATTTTAAGTTAGAGCTAGGTAATAATCCTCTTCGTCTTTGTGTTTTTAAAATTATTAATGCTGACATATCCTAGAGGAGGTTATAGACATCATAGTCTCTCATGTGCCTTAAAAATTTCTATTTTTATTTATCCAAGGCAGGTTCTAGTCTAGGGCTATACATTGTATTTAGTTGTTATGTTCCCAAATTCCACTTTTATATTTAACAGTCCAGTTTTATATTATATGACTTTAACAGAATTTCCTATATTTCCTGTAAACTCTGAATTAGTTGTAAACTCTAAGGTAGATTATAATTCATCCTTTTTTACTGGATATATCAGATAACTGTGTATATTACATGGCATCCCATCAGAAACACATAATTTCTAGCTCTTCCACAGTCATGATGGTAATTTTGATTAGAGTGATTGATATTCTGATTCCTTCATTGTAGAGTTTTGTGTTTTTCTATAGACAAGAAGGTAATCTGAGGTATTGCAGAGACTATGAATTTTTAGTTCTTTTCCAGTCCTCCACCTAGCATTATATTTTTGTTTTGTTTTGTTTTTTGGTGCTAGCAATAAAACCCTTCTACATGGTTAGGCAGCTGTTCTACTCTTGAGATCATTTTTTTTTTGGTACTGGGGATTGAATTTACAACCTCGCACCTGACAGGCAAGTGCTGTGCTGCTGAGCTTTATCCCTGGCCCTCAAGTAAATAATTTCATTTTGAGTTGCAAAGTGAAATTTAGGATCTTTTATCATTCCGTCTATACACTAAATTTTAATACTAATGATTTTCAAAATGGTGGTTGCATATTTACTCACTTAAAAATACATGCAAGCAAAGTACAGTGGAACACACCTGTAATCTCACTTTGTGCTCAGAAGTTTGAGCTCAGTCTGGATAATATAGTAAGACCCCCATGTCCAAAAAAAGGAGAAAAAAAAGCATACAATCTCAAAATTTAATAGGTAGTGTATGTTACAAAAGGGAGTTTTGTTTATAGTATAGGTCTTTGAGGAGGTGGTTAATTGGAATTGTATGTAGATGAGGTTGCACTTGAGTTTAGGGAGCAGTAAAACCACTCTGTCACCAGAGCAGCTGTACACTTTTTCTTATTATCATGACTAATTGTTCATGACACTATTGTTACTCAGTGATTATCTTACTGCTCTTTTTTATATTTTTAAAGAGTATTGTCATATTTTCAGTGTAAGTTTGTTTGAAAAAATCCTACTTGGAAAACAAATTGAGGATATGTAGTCCCTATTAGAACTAATAGGAATGTTGAAGCCATATGACTTGATAGTCTTACAGAGATTTATTCTATACAAGTAGCTTGAAAGAAGGAGACTTTTATACATTTATTTTAGTATTATCTGTGATTGGAAACAAAAGAGAGTATTAGTACCTACAATGGCAGTGAATTATGATGGTATTCTCTCAGAATAGATGCTAAAAATTAAATTATGAAGTTGTGTAGTGAGAGGAAATACCTGTAATGAGAGGAAAATAATGCAAAATGCTTTTTAATAATGATTATAAAAAATGATTATGAAACTGTCAGTGTATCTGTATTTGAACAGGACAAAAGAAACTTAGATGAAAAAATACTGTATTGGGATTGTGGTAGATTTTTAAAAATTCAGATTGCTGGATGACAATGCACTTGGGACCCCTTCTGTCTCTCAGGAGTTATTCCTTTTTTTTTTTTTTGCGGTACCGGAAATCAAACCCATGACCTCGTGCTTGCCAGGCAGGCGCTTATGCCATTGAGCTAAATCCTTGGCCTTCTTAGGAGTTATTCCTATTCCACAGTAAGCCTTTCCTACTCTTAAAAAAATAAAATAAAATTCAGATATCTGTTACTGCTTGTGATAAACATTTAAATTAAATTACAATAGAAAATAAGTATGAATGAGTATGCCTAGAAACCTGCATTGTTGGAGGTAAGATAAAATTAAATGGTTGAAACTGATGTACATCACAGATAGAATTGTATAATCCTTACACACTCAGCACATAATCTTCTGGCGAAAACAGGACTACTCAGCAAGTGCTGTCCAGTTGTGTTTCTCATTCACTATACTTGGTTTTGTAAGGACATCCTATTTTTCAGTTTTTCCAAATTTAGCACTACGTTCCTTAGTTTATCTAGAGCTACTTTCAGATTTGGGATCATAACTTTTTACTATTTTTAGTATTTGGGACTAAGAAAAGCAGTTGGATTTTCACTGTCTCTGTTTCTTTTTGCTGCACAGTTTTTAAACCATTCCAATTGTACACACTGCACAAGCTATATATATATATGCTTGTTTTCTGTACTAAGGATTGAACCCAATTCCGTCAGCCTTTTTAGAAACTAACAAACCACTTTTTTTTTTTTTCCAAGACAGGGTCTTGCTAAGTTACTACATAGTCCAAGTCCTCTCAGCTTTCCAGAAGGCTGGGATTACAGGCGTGTGCCATCAGGGCTAGCAGAAGTTAACATTTTTATAGATATAGGGGTAAATAAACAACATTGATGGAGTTGTTAGAAGCCATAGGCCACTGACCCAGATGGCCAGAAGACCCATCAGCCTACAATTATTCCTGTGCCTACTGTTTGGAGAGTTCAGTTTTAGCAGAGTTATTCTGTGTAGTACTACAAGTGGAAGCACAGTAAAAAGATTGTGAGTAAACAGGCCACAACAAATTATAAAAGTGAGTGATTGACATTCCTTATGTATGTATGCACAATTATGTACTACTATCCTTGCAAGAACCACTCACGAATTGTAGAAACAGTAAATGGTTTAGTCTTTAAAATCCAGGGATCTGTAGGTTACAACAGAGTACAAAATTCAAGGAAAGGCAGAAACATTAGGATATATTTTCTTGTTTAAAAAATAGGTTTGTCTCTTGGGAAGCGTTTTATTTCCATTAGAGTGGTAGAAATTGAACTTGTGCATTGGGATCACTGGGGAAGCTTTTTCAAAATTCAATGCTTGTCTTGAGCTGGATGTAGCAGTATATACCTGGACTCCAGCCCTCTGGAGGCTGAAGGATGCAGGAGTTCAGGCTTCTTTCAAGGCCAACTTGCACTATGGAAACCAAAGCAAGACAAATTCCTATGTCATGTCTCAGACTGACTCAGTTTTCTCAGGAAAAGGAACTTCTTCCTGGCCTAAAATACACTTAAGAAAATATGAAATTCCTCTTTATTGTATTTTTTCATATTTTTTTTAACTAGATGTTGGCTACATAAAGCAAAAATAGAAAATTCTTGTGCATTCTGATTTTCTCATTATACCTTCTTTCTTTCTCCTAAGAAATCAGTAGATGTCAATACAACGCAAATTTGCTTTAAAACATGAGTAAAAACAAAATAAATTCAGGTACCACATACTTAGAGGGATTAATAGGAAAAACAAAGACTTGTTCAGGGAAAAATAAAGCTAGATAAAAGTAGTGGAGAATTTTGTAAAAGAGAGTTGCAAGGAAAAGGAGAGTAACCAACATAGTCATAGAAACAAGGCACCAGTCAAAACAGAGTTTTAATTGCCTCTCAGTTATGACACTACTTTGTCCCACAGTTCTGGAGAATGTAGATGACTTATTTTTTTAAATTGCATGAGCATATTGTATTATTACTGACAATATCTGCCCTCTCCAAATGCAGCCTCCTAGTCAGGAACTAGGACTCTTTTAAAAATAAGAATTTAATACCAGTTTTCATTTCAAACCATGTCACAATTTTTATTTATTTATTTTTTATTGTAGGGCTCAATTAAGGACCAATTAAAAGCATATGGAGCTCTTACTGAGAATGTGACTAGGAAATATACACGTCAGATTCTGGAGGGTGTCCATTATTTGCACAGTAATATGATTGTCCATAGAGATATCAAAGGTAAGTAAATGAGGTACTTTTTACTTTACACAATTCTTTATGAATAAAACAATGACTTGGTTAAGGCATTTAACATTTAAATGTATACATCTACTCTAAAACAATTCTCCTGCTTTCTCATAAACTTATCAGACCAGTTTTGATGTTTAGGTTTCCACAAATCAGTAGCTGAACTTTGGGGGTTCACAGATCAATAAAGTTCAAAGGGCCATCATAAGTGAGACCGCATTTTCATATATGTTGCATAGGCATTAGAAGGGAGTGATTAAGAGTTAGGGCTCAGCTACTGGGCAGCCTGATTCAAATTCAGGCATTACTGGGTATGGTGGTACATACCTGTAATCCCAGCACTTGGGAAGCTGAGGCAGGAGGGTCACTATGAGTTCAAGGCTAACATGGGCTCCAAAGTAAGTTCGAGGCTAGCCTGAACTATGTAGCAAAATCCTGTCTCTCTCTCTCACACACACACACACACACACACACACACACACACACACACACACGCACACACCCACCTGAACTATGTAGCAAAATCCTGTCTCACACACACACACACACACACACACCCACCCACCCACCTACCTACCACCCACCCACCCCAAATTCAGGCTTTATCTGTTAAGACTCTGTAACCTTGATCAAGTCATATGGTCTCTGTGCTTCATTCTGCATTCTTATAGGAGGATCCTTAGAAGAACTAAGTGAGTTACTGCATGTGCTTTACTTAAAACAGTGCCTGATATCTAGAAAACACTCAAAAGTTAGCTCATATTTAAAATCATGTGAAGGTCAAGAATCTCACAGAAAAATTATTCACTTAGGAATAATTCAAGCTAATTTCTTGTTGACACTCAGAATAAGGCAAGAGAGAGGAACTAAATGAGTGACTGTCTAGTTATCACAAAGCAGGAAAGTTTATTTTAGCTCTCAGTTTATAGAGGTTTCAGTCCATGGTTGTCTGGCTCCAATGCAGGGTGGCATGACAGAGGAGAAATAGTCTTGCAGGACAGAAAGGAGAAAGCAAAGCTGCAAGCAGCAGCCTGCCTTCTTTCTGTCCCTTTGTAGTCCATCCAGGCTACAACCTTACTGCTGGTGCCACCTACACCAAGAGTGTGACTTCCATCCTCATAAATCCATCCAGCCATACCTAGAGCTATGCTAATCCAATTAGGGAAACAATGCAGATATCACACATCCTTTATTGTAGTGTCACATACTTTACATCCAGCCACCTCCCCAAAGCCCTACCTATGGACACATAAGGCTTGGGGGTTGGGAGTGACACCTAGACACAAGCCAGAATAGCAACCTACTGCATGAATCCTCTTCCATGTTGCTGGAAGGAGTTATGAGCCACCTTGGCTTATTGAGGAACATGGAAGCAAGCTGATTTTTGAATATTATAGGGAAAATATATTGATGAGGGAGAAAAGATGCAAAAGTGAAATGTGATCTCATGTTTGTAAAATTTAAATATGACAGAAGAAAAATTTTCTTACAGTTATCAGTGGTTATCACCAAATGGCAAGAGGGTGACAGTTGTTTTTTACTTTTGCAGTAAAAAATTCAGTATTTCCCAATGTTTATAAAAACTTCTTAATGGTAAGGGAAAAGATCAACAACATGACCAGTATAGAGACAGTTTGCAATACAGTATTATCTAATTTTGCCACCCCCAAATCTTACCAAACCTTCAGATTCAGCTTTTAAATTATAACATGTTTATTATATAAAGCAGATGAGCATGACAAAATGCCTCCTTAAGATATAGCCAGCAAGGTAAAGAGGAAAAAAATTATATACCAGTGAGGCTCATTGTGTGGGCCTAACGGGTTTTTTTTTCTTTCTTTTTTGGTATATGTGTAAAAAGTTGAATAGCTATTATATTTTGATAATATTAAAAATAAAAAACTATTCATCTTTTTAGGTGTGATAGTAGTCCTTGTCTTTTAAAGTCATGTACTGAACTTTTAATTAATTATGGTGTCCTGGTTTTCTTCCAAAATTGTGAGATGGAGAGAAGGTGGCAATATATAGTTGGGTAGATTGTCCAGGTAGATGTTAAGGCTGGGAAAATATGATTCCTTCTACTTCTGTTTATGTTTGTCAAGTCCCCTTAGTAACTTTTAACATGAACAGAACAAATTACAATACACACACGCACACACATACAGAGAAAACTGAGCTTCCCACTTTGTCCCCAGCCCATCCTGTGGACGAGCAGTGATGATTTTTCCCCACAGATAGCTGCCCTTGTTTGTGATCTTCTCAGCATGCTTCCTTCCTTGCTTGTAGTCAGTAAAACTTGGCTTGTTAAGCTGGCTACACCTGCGGTTACAGCTACTTAAGAGACTGGGGCGGGAGGATCACTTGAGCCAAGGAGATTGAGGCTCGCATGGACAACACAGTACGACCTTGTCTCAAAACAAAAACGGAAACTGGCTTGTGATCCTTGCAGTGGTTAAATAAAGAAGTAACTTTTTTTTTTTAACAGAGTCCTTTTTTTAAGTATTGAAAGGTAAGAAAAAAGGAGAGGGGGCGCTATTTTAGAGGGTTACCGATAATGTAGTACATTTAGACTTAAAGTGTATACAAAATGGATACTATCATCTTCCCTGGAGAGAGACTTTGGAGAACCATCATTAATTAGGTAGATGGAAAGATTTGGAGAGATGAGAAGCTCATGGTGGAGTTGGGCTGTCCATATTTTCTCCGTTCTGTAGTGTAGATTTCTCCTACTATTTGCCCTCCTTCATAGAGAATATTTAAAAATTTTAAAAATAGGATAAGACTAAAAATTTTAAAATATGATTAAGGTTGTACAAGACCTAAAAATAAGTACTGAAATAAATGTTTAATGTTGTACAAGACCTAAAAATAAGTACTGAAATAAAATGTGAAAATTTGTAGCCAGGTGTGGTGGTGCACACCTGTAATACCAGCACTAGGATGGCTAAGGCAGGAGAATTGATGCGTAGTGAATTCAAGTCCAGGCTGGACTACATAGAGAGACCCTTATCTCAAAAATAAATGAGAAAACAAAAAATTCAATAATAAAATAGCTTTTAAAAACCAAGTAGTTTATAGAAAAAGCTAAAGATGAGATGAAAAGTAATTTGTTAAGGACAGAAACTGGACATACAGTCTTTTTTTTTTTTTTTTTTTTTTGGTACTAGGGTTTGAACTTGCAAGTTTGCGCTTGCCAGGCAGCCGCTAATGCCACTGAGCTAAATCCTCGGGGACATACAGTCTTTGAAAAATATTAACTCGAGCTAGATGTGGTGGCACATACCTATTATCCTTGTATCTCAGAAGTCCAAAATAGGGTTGCACGTTTGAGCCCAGTCTGGGCAATTCAGCAAGACACTGTCTTAAAATACAAACAAGTGATGAAATATAGCTTAGTGCAGAGGTACTGGGTTCAATCCCCAATACTATCAACAAACAAACAATAGTTAAAAATATAGTAGGGAAAGTAGAGAATAAAAAGCAAATGAGCCTAGAATATAAAATCTTTTTAATACTACTTTTGACTAAAAGGAACCTGGGTTCCTTGGAGAAATGACTCATTCTGGGACTTGAGCAGGGGCTACCAAGATGAGCCTGGGCACTTTTCTGGTAGCAAGTACAAAACAAGAACACAGTGGGTGTATAGCAAAAAGAAAAGTCTATGGAAGGAGTTCCCAGGGCCAACCTGGTATAAACAGAGCAGCAAGTAAAGTAGTACTGGAATATAACCTAAAGTACAAAATATATACCCATATGCTCACAGTGATATAAATTAATGATTTAATAATAAAGTAGAGGAAAGGGGACAATTCAGAGTATTTGCTAGAGCATGATCCTCTACTCCTTCATTGTCAGTATGTGCCTGTAATGGCATGTGATGACAGTAGTGCTTCACCTCTGATCTTCATCCCCCAAGCCTTCTAACCCCAGCCTATGCATAAAAAAAAAGAGACAAATCCTAACTGAGAGAGATTCTACAAAAATCTGGTCAGTGCTTCCCAAAAATGCCAGGGCCATCAAAATAGAAGGAAAGCCTGAGAAACTGTCATACGTAGGAGAAGCCTAAAAGAGACTTGATGACTAAATTAATATAGTGTGAAATCCTGAGACAGATACAAGATGTTAGGGAAAATTGAAATATAGAAATACAGACTTTATAGTATATCACTGTTTAATTATGACAAATGTACTAACGTAAGATATTTATAATAGGTGAAATAGTTTAGGGGATATAGAACTCTGTCTTACTTTGCAACAGTTCTCTAACTCATATGCAATATAGTGACATTAATTTTCCATCAACTTGTTTTGAAGTCCTGTGTAGTTTCTATCATTTTGTTTTTTATTGTTTTGTATTCTTTTAACCTCTTTAGAATAATTAGCAATTCTATAACTCTAAAGCTATCTAAAAAAGTTCACAGAAGTAAATGAAATTTTAAAACTTAATGAAAAGCTTAAAGCTTACTTAAAAGACATTTAAAATATAGATATAAACTGAGAAATAAGTTTAATATAAACCAAAGTACAATGCAGGATAACTAATACAGGGTAAGTAATGAGAGGAATAGTACTAGAAGTTTTTGATTATGAAGTCTCCTGAAAGTTCCTGAGGAATACATGACTTCTCAAGAAAATTGTTTTTATTTAGCCAGGTGCTTTTTGCCCTAGGACAAGCAGGGTCCATGAGCGGCTTGTGCTCCTTAGTGCTTCACCCTTTGTGCTTCGCCCTTTTCCCCTTCTCTTTGTGTTTACCTGCACTCCTCACACAGTCCTTTTCAGCAGAGCCTTCCTAGGTCCTTCATCAGCATAGCGGCTTAAAAATTCAGTTTATGCAGCATATTCCTAATGAGCATCTGCTGTGTGCTGAGTACATGCCAGGTCCTGCTTGGAGAGATGAAAGGCAGCCTGGTTTGGCGGGAAATTCTTTGTCATTGTTCCTTTGTACTATATTCTAGAATGCCTGTAAAAAAAGTGAAATGAAGCTCCTTTCTTAATTGTAGGTGCAAATATCCTGCGAGACTCAACAGGCAATGTTAAACTAGGAGATTTTGGGGCCAGCAAACGGCTTCAGACCATCTGTCTCTCGGGAACAGGAATGAAGTCCGCCACAGGAACACCATACTGGATGAGCCCTGAAGTCATCAGTGGAGAAGGCTATGGCAGAAAAGCAGATATCTGGTAGGTTTTAATGTGAGATTTGCCTGGGAACAGACTTGCCCACCTTTATGTATTTCTACTCAGGATTGAAATTATTGATTTAAATTTTCTTTTGAACTTCTGAAATAGGGTGTATGAGTGACAAGGACCAATACCATTTTAATTTGACCTTATTTTGGTTTACAATTGACTAAAGCCTTTGAACCTGTCTTTTGAAAATCTCAGCTTTAGGTAGATCTCTTATTTCCCCAAAAGTTTTTAAAAATTAATCTTTGTTGGCAGTGTTCTTAGAATTCAATTAATCTTTACTTAATAATTTTAAATTAGAACATAAGATGGCTATTTTCTACATCAAACCTAGAAAAAATTTTAAGAGACATTTACTTTAAGCACCTGAGGGCAAGCACATGGGAGGCTGAGGCAGGAGGATCAAGGAGTTCAAGGGCGGCCTGGGCTACATAAGTGAGTTCAAGGCTAGCTTGCATTACATAGAGAGACCTTGTCTCAAAAAACAAAACAAAACAAAACAAAATTTAAAAAACTAGGGCAAAGAAATACTTCAAGACAATTTCTTTTTGAAAGCAGTTTCTAATACCTGATTCTTTAAAATGAAGACAAAAGTTTGTTTTTATTCCGAAGAGAAAAAAATATTAAGATAAGATAAATAGGAGGGTAACAATGGTTACTACATTGCATATTGTTATTTTTAAATTACTTACTCAGACTACCAGACATAGGCATTTAATTGTTCAAATAATATTAGCACAAACCTTTCTTTTCAATGAACTAAGGTAAATTAGTAGTGTAATTATCTTAAGTATCTTGTATATGTATGTGAATATATATGTATGTATATGTATATGTGTGTGTGTGTGTGTGTGTGTGTATATATATATATATTTTTTTTTTTTTTTGCTTTTTCCCTTTTCTCCATTCCCCCATCTTAGTTTCTCTTTCCTTTTGAAGTTTCTTCCCATTTTACAATATCTATTTTACATTTTGGATCCTTTTTACTCTTTTAGCTTCTAACATTAGGGAAACAATATGATGTTTACACGTGTGTGTGGTTTATTTAACTTATGAGTAAGGTCTCTAGTTGCATCCATTTACCTATAAAAGTCTCCAGTTTATCCTTCTTTATGGCTAAGTAATATGTCATTGAATAAAAAGACCATGTTTTTTATCCGTTCCATGGTTGATGGGCATTTGGGTTGTTTTTAAGATCTAGCTATCACAAATTGTGCTGCATAAACATGGGTGCATGTATATCACTGTGGTATGATGTTTTTAATTCTGGGGTGATATCCAGAAAGGGAATAGGTGGGTTAAATGGGACCCCCAGTCCTAGATTTTGAGGAATCTCCACACTAATTTTCACAGTGGTTGTACCAATGTATACTCCTACCAGCAGCGGAGACAGGTTCCTTTTTCCCTGTAGCCCTTTGAGCATTTATTATTGGTTGATTTCTTGATGATAGCTGGGATGAGATGGAATCTCAGTGTTGTTTTAATTTGCATCTCTTGAATGACCAGTGATGTTGAACATTTTTTCACATTTTCGTATTTATTTCTTCATCTGAGAAGTATATGATCATCTCAGCTGCACGTGTTTGGATTGGGTCTTTAAATCTGGGAGGATTTTAGAGGGAAAGGTTTCAGTTTTTATCTAGTCTATGAATTTCTATTGGGGTCTGTGCTTAGATACCCAATCTCCCAAACAAGTGCAAGGTGAAGGTCCAAATGAATGAGACAAGTGGTATGATGTTTAGGGCTCCAGGAGGACCAAAACCCTCTGCAGAGTTCTTAACTCTGGTGGCTGAGACAGACAGTATCTCTGGGCAGCTTTGTATTTATTTAGTATTCAAACAAGGAAGAGGTTAGAGTGGAAAACACAGGAAACCTGAGCAGGATCTTGGGAGGGGTTCAAAGACCCCTCCAGGCAACAGACAATGCTAATTAAGGAGAACTATCCTTAGGAGAAAGTCTCCAGGTATCCTTAGCTGTGGCCTATCTTGCCCCCTGAGGCATCTCCTCATTCTCAGTTCAGCCATGCCTGGGCCATGCCACATTCATGCATCTGTATTCAACAGCTCCAAAAAATTTCTTTTTTTTATTAAATGCTTCTTGTGTGCAGCATATTGTTTGATCTTGCTTCTTGATCCATTCTGTGTCTTTTGATGGGTGAATTGAGACCATTAACATTGATAGTTACAACTGATAATGTATTGATTTATTCTTGTCATGTTATTTTCGTTATTAGCTACCGTCCCCCCACCCCCGTTTAATTGTTTGCTCCCTGGTGGGTTCCTTCTTTTGGGGTTCATAAAGTTGTAGTACTTGTTATCTCTTTCTAGAATGTCCTTCGGAATATTTTGGAGTGCTGATTTGGTGGTTATAAATTTTGTTAGATGTTCTTTGTCATGGAAGTAACTTATTTCTCCATGAGATTTTAAAGATAGCTTTGCAGGCTACATCAATCTGGGTTGAAGTTTGTTTTCCTTTAGAACCTGAAATATCTCACTCCAACCTCTCCTTGATTTTTGTGCTGTGAATTCTGCTAGGTTTTCCTTTACAGGTGATTTTTTTCTTTTCCCTTACAGCTTTTAAGATTCTGTTGAATTTTTGGAATCTTGACTATGATATGCCTGACTTATAGCTTTTTTTTTTTTTTTTTTTTTTTTTTTTTTTTTTTTTTTTTTTTTTTTTTTTTTTTTTTTTTTTTTTTTTTTTTTTTTTTTTTTTTTTTTTTTTTTTTTTTTTTTTTTTTTTTTTTTTTTTTTTTTTTTGATTGTGACTAACTGAAAGGTCTGTTTGCCTCATTTATCTGTATGTCAGATTTTTTTTTTCTCTGCCTGGCAAGTTTTCTGCTATGACATCTGTAAACAGTGTTTTTTTTTAAAAAAATACCATTTGTGCTATCTGCTGCTTTTTAAACTTAACTCCAATCAGTCTTAAGTTATTCTTATTTATTTCATCCAGCTATTGGAGTGATTTCTAATGATCCCTTGCTATTTTTAAGAAATCTTCCTTTTCATGATCATTAACCCCAAGCCTGTCTTCTGTGTCTGAGATCCTGTCCTCACATTGGCTTAATCTGCTGCAGATACTTTCAATGGAATTTTTATCCTCCTGGGTGTCTGTTTGAATCTACTTTATGGATTCTATTTCTTCCCTATGCTGAGCATTCATGGATTCCATAATTTTCTTAAGCTTCTTTGTTTTTTATCTGTGTCTGCTGTAGAGTCACTAATCATGGTTTTCATTGTGGACAAAATCTCTGTAGTTATCTCAGAAATTATTTCTGATTTTTTTCTAGAGCCTCATTCAATTACTTTGTTGTTGCCACTTCAAAGAGGCCAGGTGGGAGGCTTTTGGATTGTCCTGCCTCATTTTCTCCTGGGTTTGCTTTTGGTGAACTGGATGTCAGGGGTTTGGGTTTTCTCATTTTGTTTTCTTTCTTTAGTTTAATTCCTGGGGTGATGCTTGTAAATTGCCTCTGGTAGGTTGCTTTATTGCTAGTATTTAAAAACCCCGTGACTACGTCTCTGAGGTATCTTCCAGGTGTAGGTGGTTTTTAGGTTTTGAGTCTGTTTTAAGACACCACATCTTCAGTTTGTTGGGGATGAGAAGTTGCTGCCTGTTTGTACTAGCCCTTGGTTCTTTGACAGTGTGCCACAGTATTTTCTGTGACCCTTAGTCAGTCTCAGTCTTAGAATATCAGGAAGAACAGATGTTTAGAATACTTGTAACAACACTACCTAGGAAATGACAAACTTAGCTAGGCATTAAATTGCCATCTTTAACCATATGAACTAGATTTGTGGTATATAACAAAATTTAAAACAAACCAGAAAATTATATGCAGTATGCAGCCCTTAATATGTCAGTTTTGCCCTCAGAGGTAAAAACTTAAAATGGATTAGGGGAAAAAATAGAGAAGTGGAAGAAGAGGAAGAGACTAGAAATAAGGATGGAGGACAGAGGGGGATCATGCTAACTTTGGGAACTGGTGCAGAAGATTGGAGGGAGGGAAGGAGAGAAGAAAGAGATAAAAAGAAGAGCAGGACAGGATCACAGTGACAAAGGTTGAAACCATGTTTACACTCACATAAAAACAAGATCAAACAATGAAGGAGAAAAAAAAAACAGAAACAAAAAACAAAAACAAAACTGCAACCACAGCAAAAAACAAGGGAGAGAGAGAAAAGTACACTTCCAGCTTTGTCTGAGCTATCACTGGTTGATAGTCTGTGGAGACAGAGTCCCAATCCATGTTAATCTATCCCAGCAAGCCGGGAGTATTGTGAATAATCTCAGTGAGTGTTGAGAGCAGACTAATTCGGCCTGCAGTTGACTGCCTACCTTCTGTGGGCCCAGTTTAAGAGCCCAGCTAGGAGCCACTAGATGGAGCTGGCAGCTGCACTGACTTCTGAGCTCAGTCAGCCCCTCTCCTCCATGGTTCCCTGCCAGTCTCTTTCTTGTGTGGGACAACTGAACCCTCAGTACTCACCACCAGCCTGTGCAATCCTTCACATCTGCTGCTCCTCTCCACTGCTACATCTTTCCAGGGGCCTCTGGTGTTAACCAGCTGTCACCATGTGTCCACAGGTTTGAACCACTCCTCTTGCACAGTGAGTCCTGTCTCAGGGAGAAGACCCTATTGGCTTCCTCCTCCTTTGTTGAAGTTTTTCTCTTCACTCTCTCTGAGGGATTCAGTTCTTGTTTTAGATCTTTCCTAGGTCCAGGAGATCCACTTCCCTCTTTATTGTCTTCCTCACGTTGCTATTTTCCAGCATCTGGATGGCAACTCTCAGAGAAGCTTTTTCTGCTGCTTACCACTCTGCCATCTTCTCTCCTCCCCCTGACAAAAGTTATTTTCGAGGAAGGTTAGAAAATTACATAGAACAAAAATAATACAATGAATAATACTTCTGTATAACATATAGGTTAAGTGATAATATTAAATTGTATATTTCCACTGGTTTTTATATCTAAATTATAATTTTATGTCATGATCATATTTACCCTAGCCCTTCAGTTCTAGGGATAGAACCCTAGGCTTTACACACATAGGGCAAATGCTCTACCACTGAGCTGCAGCCACAACCCTAATTACATTTTAAGGAAATGTGAAACTTAAAGTCAAGTCACCTTTAAATACTTATGGGCTTTACTCCTGTTTCTCATATTCTGGCTTAATAGTTTTCTTCCCTAATGTTACTGCTTTTATAATGGATTTCTCTTTGTTTCTTTTTAGGAGCGTAGCTTGTACTGTAGTAGAAATGCTAACTGAAAAACCTCCATGGGCTGAATTTGAAGCAATGGCTGCCATCTTTAAGATTGCCACTCAGCCAACCAACCCAAAGCTGCCACCTCATGTCTCAGACTATACTCGAGACTTTCTCAAACGGATTTTTGTAGAGGCCAAGCTGAGACCTTCAGCAGATGAACTCTTAAGGCACATGTTTGTGCATTATCACTAGGAGCTGGTGACCTGTCCTGTGCCTCCACCCAGCTCCCATCTGTTTGTTCACCTCTCTCTCACTGCACTTTTCTTTTTTTATGAAAAAGAGATGGGGGAGGAAAAAGACAAGAGGGAAAGTATTTCTCTTGATTCTTGGTTAAATTTGTTTAATAATAATAGTAATGTAAATTTTTTATATTTAATCTTTTTTTCCCCCTCATAAGAACTTGAAACTTCTTTTTTTAAAAATTTTTATAATGTACTGATGTGGTTAAGAGAGATAAAGCACTTTAGTACATAGTCACTCTTTGTAGTACAAACAAATTATTTGGAATACTTAAAGATTGTAGAGTGTTCCCCAGTATCACAAATTGGTGGTGATGGGGAGATGTGGAAGAGGAGGAGAAAAAATAATGTACAATTTGTAGTTTTTAGTGATAGTATTTAAAATAGTTCCTCATTTGTGGAGTTGAGCCCTAAACTTAATTTTAGGGTAGGTACTCAACCTAAAGAATACAGGTTTGTTCTTATCTGTATTCTTTAGATCTTAACCTCTGTCTACCAAGCTTTTTACTCAGTAGGACTCTGGCTAGAAGATCTGAATCTCTAAGAGGTATGTTTATTGTTAATCTTAACCATATAGTAAACAAATACACAATAATAGATCCGTGTTACTGGAATCTATTAACTTGAGGGATGGCTTTCTGCTTAAAAAAGGGTAAAATTTATTTTAAAGCAGATATGGGAGCTCAATGAGTAAATCCACCTAAAAGACATAGTCTCATAAAGTATGTTAATAGAAGAGACCACATTTTCCAGTAAATAGAAATAATGAAAAAAAGAACCAAGTGTTGATTAGTATATTTTAAACTGTTCTTTACTTAAGGGGGAATGTCTCAAATTTAAGGAAATTGAGAAATAATAAAAATCATGTATACTATTTTCCTATTTCTAGCTCCTGATTTTCCATAGGTAACAGCTTTAGGAATTAGAACTCAGCCTGCTAGAATGTTAAAGCTAGTGGCATGATATGAAGCTCTTGTTCTTGGAACCACAGAATTCTAAAACACTTCAAGAAATACAGCGTATAAAACAATGAGATAGGAGTGGTTTTACTTCATTTGGCACTTGGCAGTGCTTGGAGACATTTTTATTTGTCACAACTGGGAAGGTACTACGGCATCTAGTGGGTAGAGGCCAGATAACGAGTAGCCTACAGTGTATAAGAACAGCATCCCTACCCCAAAGAATTGTCTTGTCCCAAATGGGAAAACTGTTGAAGTTGAGAAATCTTATGTAAAAGCTAGTCCCTACTGTAAACTGAAAATGGTCTTTTACAAACCAATGGATGCAGAAAACCAAATTTTAAAAAGAAAGGCTGTATCACAGAATGAGGACTTTATAAGAGCAGATATCATTACTTTCAGATCCAAGGTGAAAGATCTCAACAAACAGTACATAGCAATCACTTTTTTTCTAGCTCCATATTACACCCAAATCAATAATTCTTCCATTTTAGAAACAAAATGAATTTGAATGCTGAGCCTTTTGAACTCAGTATTGGTATATATTCTTCAGTTAAAAGTCAATTCATAGTTGTGGACAAAGAAAAGCATATCAGAACAAAATGTTCACTGCTAATAGGAAGGCTATTGTCAGGTATTTCTAGTATAAAGTATCAACTGAGGGCAAATGTGGCTGGGAAAGATCCCGCTGAATTGAATAGCATTGTGCTATTGAAAAAGATGAGGCAATCAGTCATTGGATCATTTGCAGTTTTTCAGAATATTAAAGTAAGTGCTAAGTACTTTTATTTTTAATGGTCTAGAAAATAGTCATCTTCTGGGGGGCCATAAATGTGATGCCTTTTAAATGATTCATAAGGGACTAAGATATTCTTATTTTCTGTTCAAGGTATGCTCGCTTAGAGACACTTTAGATACTTTGTTTTGAAGTTAGGTAGGTCTTAGTTTATCCTATAAGGTCCCATCTGGCCTTCCCTGTAGGAATATTTGAAATTCCACTAGCTAGTTTAAAAAGTCAAAGCACAAAATTAATCATCAATGCTTCTCCCATTTTCTGAGTATCAAATGAAGCAGCTTGCAAAGAACAACAGTAATTAGGTGCCTCCTCTCTTGGTAAATCAACTGCCTAATCGTGCTGGAAACATAATCCCCAAGTGTGTGGATCTATTATAATTTATCTTTTATGGGTGAGGACATCTTACTACTTGAACAGAATCACAGTGTCTGGACCAGTGGGCTTTTCTTTTGTTTCTTTGTCTTGTGTGATTGTGATTTCCCTTTGGCTCATTTTTGGTCTGTCAGGGTAACCGGCAGTGCAGGATACAAGGCAAATAAATGCTCTCTAGAGAGAAGCCTGGGGAGACTTGTGGAACTCATAGCAAAATTGTTTCCTTTTGTCAGTCTCCTTTTCTAAGTGGTATGGAAAATTCAAGTACCTGAAAAGAAACTGCTACTTTATAACTGCTGCAGAAGACATTTGCTTTATAAGAAAAATATTATTTGCTATGGGAAAGTAATGTTTTCTATTGTAAAGACTTAAAAATAGACTAATAGTTTACAGAGTTATTATATAGAATATGATGTGAATTTATTTCAAACAAGTTGTGAAGGTACCAAAAACCACAATAAAAGTTAATATATAAAAATAGTACAAGAACTAAAAAGCTTGAAGTATGTGGTAGGGATATGGAAGACCAAAAGAACACTTTAAAAACAAGAAATTGTTGTAAGGAAACACCTTTATCAGGGGAAATTAAATATTACACTTCCATTTTCCTGTTTCTAATAATGGTATGGATCAACAAACAGTTTGAATTTTTTAAGATGACTAATATATTTTGGTTTTTAAATGCACAGCTGACCCTTCTATACTGTAATGTTTCTTTGCTGAGGCTGGAGAATGGCCAGACTGCTGACTTTGTGCCTTTAAAATGCATTCTGCTTTGCATTTTGCTTTTGGTGCTGGAGAAGATTCACTAGCAGTCTCATGTGCTTTTCAGGAAGTATCTTTCTACTTAGGCCTTGAGAGATTCAAAGTGACATGGCAGGCTTGGACCAAATGTAAGATCTTTTACATTGTGAAGTATATTGAATAAAAGGATTGAAAAATATAGTGGAGATTTTGATGGGTTGGTAGTTATTTAAAATATATTTAAAGGTACACAGATTTTAAAAAACCTTGAAATTTTTCAGTACTTCTCCTTGTTTATAAAACATTTTTTAACTTAAAAAATCACTAGGACTATTGCCTTAAAAAGTTTTAAAAGGTACAGTCACTCTTACATGATGTAAGAGATTGAATATTGAGGCACAAATTAAAACTCTGATTTCAGAATAAGTTGAATTGGCTTTCACTTGAAACTCTTTACCTGATTCCCAATAGAACTACATAAAAAGGGTGAAAATACTTTTTTAGAATAGCTTTCTGCTCTTCTGGCTCTGACACAGGTCGGGTTAGATATGCAGTATTTCTGAGATGGAAGTTGTAACATATGTGAAATCATGACAAAAATCAAATCAAATCTGAATTATTTAACATATGACTAAGCCAAATTAAGACTCCTTGGCCAACAGCAGATTGTTGTGTCAACAATTTCATTTGGGGTCTAGGAACCAGTTGCTTGATAAAATCATGTGGTATCAATCACATCTACAAATCTCTTCCTTTCTTGAAAATAGAGTTTCTCTTCTTCATTTGCTTTTCAACAATTGTGACCTACTGTGGCAAGTGTGAAATTCACATCCTTAAGGTCACAGTCCAGGAGGAATTATGGGCAAACAGTTACTTTATGGCAGACCCTAAATCTGAAAGTTCAGCAATTTTTTAAAATGTTACCTTTTTTTTTATGAAGTAAGGGGAATGACATTTTGGCTGTTATAAAAAATGTCACTAATAAAAGAAGGTATAATAAAAGTACCCCCAAGTTTAGGGGAACCTCTATGGTCAGACAGCCTCTTTCTCCTCAGGACCCCCTCTTACTACAAAACACAGCCTCTATTCAAACGGTCCCAGGGATAGCAAGCATTTATTCCATAATACTATCACCCCAGCAGTCTTTTAAAGAAAATTTTTTTCTTTTGGTCTAAATTGTGAAAAAAGTCAAAAACATTTGGTAGAAATCAAACTGTCAACAGTGTTATTTAAGCTAAGAATAGAACTGTTTCTTAAGAGCATATTGTTTTATCTTTCAGTTTGGTGGTCACTTTATTTGAATTTAAGATTCATTAAATAGTAACATAAAGCAGTTTAATTGTTGGTTTTTAGTAGTGCCTTTGTCTCTGTATGCCTTACTTTTATTTTATATTACTAATTCAAGTTACCCACCAAAATGAAGATCCACCCCCCCCCAATCAATTAGGCTTCAAGAGTTTAGACTATGTGTTGGCCCCTAAATGTTTCTTAAAGCCTGCTTCCTCCTCCTGCCCTTTTCTACCTCTTTTTTTTTTTTTCAATGTTAGGAAAGAAACATTAGTGTTTGGGATACTAGGTTCTCTACTAACCTTAAATAAACATAGAAAGAGTTATTCTAAGTAGGAATAGTAAATTGTTTTCTGGGTTGATTACTTGACTTTCAGTCACATTGGCATCCTCCAGGTTCTTTGTGTATCATGCTTCAGTTGTGATTTTCATACTAGAACTAGAGTAGTTGATTTTGCCTAAAGAGACAGTAAATTCTCATCCTTAGTGCTTAACATTTTGACTCTAGCTTTTCTGTGATGTGATGGTGGTGGTGATGGTGTGTGTGTGTGTGTGTGTGTGTGTTTGTGGTGTTTGAAGTTGAGTGAGAGAAAAGAGGAGGAAAGGAAAGGGAGGGAGATAGGAAGGAAGGAAAGAGAGGAAAGAAGTATGAATGTTCAGTTAGATCAATCTCTGTTCTGAGAAGAATAACACGAAAATGCATGACCTACTGACCATGAGTGAAAGTAATCATCCTCCAGTAGGAATGCCAGTATGTTTTCCCTAAGTAGCTTGTGTAAATGATTTTTAATAAGGGTATTTATTGTAAATTGCTAAGCTCTTGGTTGCTAAAAGTAGACTAAAATCTAATTTGTGTATGTGTATCATAATGAGCTTATATATAATTCTTAAATAGAAAGTAATAGATCTTACATAGTTCTTTATGAACTCTTTGGAATAGAAGTCCTGCCAGACAGTATCTAAACAAGCTTCCTTAGCTTACCAAGTATTTTAAAGGAAATTCTCTTATACCTCTTTTTGGTTGGCTAGGGAATGTGTGCTGTGAAAACACTGTTCCTATTTCATAGTTCTCTTTAGCTTTGCTTAGACTTCTGCCATGGCCTGGATAGGATGCCATACATAATAGGTGTGGGAAGTATCAGGGTCACCCATCTCTCTTTGTTCTCACTTTTGGGAGGTGTAGATTCTAATAAGCTCTCAGGGGAGCCTAGAGATTCTTTACTTGGTCAAAGTGACAGTGGTCAGGGTTGTCCATTGAGGTGAGGGAGGAGTCGTAGCTCTAGTAAAGAATAACTTGTATCTGTTGCCTACATACAGTGTCAATATAATTCATGTTTTTCATAATTGTGCATTTTAATCGACAGTCATATAGTATTTTTGTTAATAACAAAGGCTGTCAGTGAAAACTATTATTCTCTCTGCTTGATGACTTATTTGTATCACAGTCTGTGTTATCAGAATCACTTTAAACCAAAGCTTTTATATTTCTTGCACACATAGCCAAAATGACTAGTCCTGTTACATCTGGCCACTTGTAAGCTAATAGCATAGAAATGGTAAAGCAGGTACCAGTAGAATGTGACCCCAGTCTATCCTTCAAGGAAAGGAACAGGTGCTCAGCGTTTGCATTTAGACATGCAGAATTTACTTCACCTATAAAGGAACTATATTGATACTACATACTTAACTTGTACTTGTGCCAATCTTATTATGTCACTTGACCATAGATGCATGTGGATATGTGGTCGTGTCTGATGCTCAGGTTGGTGGCATATTTTTTCCCTAGTGTCTTAACATGTGTTTGACTTGAGGAGCATTTCAGCAAAGCTTTGAAGAAGAGGTGGTTATGGACTGATACCTGCTTTATGCCGTAGACACTTTGGAACACAAGGAAGCAACTGTCTTTAGCATATGTGCAGAATTTGTCCCCAAATAAGGATTTCTGAATCTCTTAATGCCAGTTGAGAAGAGTAAAGTTTATGGCTATCCTGAAAAGCACTTTTGTGTTCATTTAATATTTTTTAGAACTTTTTAAAAAACCATATGTAACCAGTGATGATTTTGGCATTAATATTTCTTGATGGGGGAGATGAGTAACTAAATTAGATCTTAATCTCTATCAGATACTTAGACTCCAGAATGGATTTGATATATTAGCATTTTTCCAAAGAATTTTTTCCACCTAGAGATAAGAGAGGATTAGTGGAAGCATTTGAGTTGGGCAAAAGAAAGTAAGTCAGACCCTTGCAATACATATTTTTTGATTAATAGTACAGTGTCTAGGTACAAGACTTCTTTAAACAAGCTATCATTTTAATACAATCTTAATTAGTAAGTAAAAGGTTTACATATTTTCTATTGCTGTTGGTTTTTAAATTTGCTACCCTGCATTCTGAATATTATAAAAGTTAATATGAAAAATACTTTTAATGTCTGCCATTCTTATATTTCACATGGTTCTTTTTATTTATTGTAAATAAAAGAAAACTTGGATAAATTTGAAGGTAAACTTTTAATTGCAAACTATGATTATCAATTTGTAAATTTATCTTTTGACTTAATATACATTTTTAAATGTAGCCGCTAAGTTCTCTATATTTAACCTATTGGTTTTTCTCAGTAAACATTTTTAATCTCATTTGAGTGCTGGCAGTTTATAATTATCTGCAAAGGTTTTTTTTTTTTTCCTAACAAGGTTGACTTTTTTGCACATTTTTGAAAATGTTTAATTTGTACACTGATTTATTACTCTGATTAATAATTGTTGAGTGTATGAGCATCGTGAATGCGTGCATCAAACTACTGTCTGTGTCTCTTGTTTTAATTTCAAGATGTGGCCATCAGTTACTAGACTGCTACGACTAACTTAAGTGGACCTTCTTGCTTTTACAAAGTATACTTATCTATGGTTCTGTCTTTGTTGAAGAACTCAGGAGTTCAACATTACTTTCTAATTTTATAATGTATTCTAAAATCCATTACTGAGTTGAAAGTCTGCTTTGTAACTCTGTATCAGGGGATGTTTGTTTGTGTGAAGATGTCTTTTTCTGTTTGTGGGCACATATATGTGTATATATATCCCTGTAATTTCTTATTTTCTTTTCATTTCTACATTTTTATGAACTTGTTTTATAAGGGTACTATGTAGTTAGGATAAATATATATAAAAGCTTTCTGAGAGTTTATTTACTATATGAATATATTTTCAGCTGGCTGATCAAAAATATTTTTTTAATTTTGTTTTTAACCATTTAAGATGTATTTGTATTTCCAGAATTGGACACAAGTTATACTTAGAACTTGGTTAAAATACTCTTGAAAGAAAGTCATGGAATTCTCTTTTGACAATTCTGTGAAATGCAAGGTAGAAAAAGAAAGGCTTTAAGAAGTAGCAGAAACACATTGTTCACTAACACAGGCCTTTGAATTTTCTCAGAGCTGTGAAAAAAAGGATGAGAAACTAAATTGCTTTTATGTCAAGATACTTATTAAGCTTGTCCTACTGTTGTTTTTAAATTTTCTTTTATTCCAAAAGATTTCAACTTTTTAGTTTTTTCTTTACTGAGAAAGGTCAGACTGGGCTTACAAAACAATAAATACTTTGGCATATGTGATTCTTTATAATTGAGTATCAATTGGTTTAGAAATGTCTAGACCTACTGGTGTGTCTGTTATACTGTAATATGTATTTTAAGGAACTGGCAGAAAAAGAATTGGAAATTAGATTTCCAATCAGACAGTGTTACTGTATTCAAAGAAAACCTTGTTTTTAATATGCAGTGCCACATAAAATTTCTTGTGTTAGGAATAAAGTCCACTGTTGAAGTTGAATGTCACTTGTTAAAAGGAACCAGTGTGATTAGAACCTACCAGAAGCCAGATACAGTGTGGTATGTGCCACATTTCATGCACATTTTAAGTTTGCGTTCATGCAAAATTATGCTTGTAAAAACTGTATAAAATTCTTGAGTTTTATAATTTCTATGTACTTGTTTTTTGGTGTTAAATAGCTTTTTAAAAAATCTAATATAAGAAGAAACCATGTTTATATTTTGTTAGTGATCAATGACTTTGTTTATATGGAAATTTGTATATCGTTGGCACTCATCTTTTGTTTAGATTTATCATGCATGAAGGCTTGCAATAATTAGCACAATGAAAATTGCTTTTTCTTACATGTTCATTTTTTTTTTTTTGAAAGAGTGTGTTGCAAAGGCTTACTCTAAGTAACCTTCTGGACTATGGAATGAATATAAATGAATGGCACTTTGAGTGTTAATAAAGCTGATATTTATCTCCACTGTGATTGGTTTGTCCAGATTTGTTTTTGTTTGTTTTTATTTTTTGAGACAGGGTCTTACCCTGTTACTAGTTCAGGCTAGTCTTAAACTCATTAGGTAGCCCAAGTTGACTTTGAGTTCAAAGTGATTCTCCTGCCTTAGCCTCCCAAGGGCTGAAATTACAGGTGTGCACCACCACGCCTGGCCAGATACTTGTTCTTATACATAGTATGTCACAGATGTTCCCTCTTGCTTGAGTTAATCACTCTGTGGGAGACCAAGCACTAATGCACCTAGAAACACAGAAAATAAACCAGATCTCTCCTGTATCTAATCTTACAATGTCCTAGTCAACTTGCACTAGTGTATCTTTATATGGACATATAGGTACCTACTCAGAACTTAGTGATGATTAGAACCAAACACAAGCCTATTGTCTTACCTACTGAGTAAAGAATGGTCTTTTACATGGTATTGGGGTTAATTTACATTAATAATTTAATACAGAGGACTACTTCAGGCAAATCAAAGCCTCAGAACAGCCTTGTGCTTCCTGCAGAAGCCAGTCCATATGGTTCCCAGAAGCTACCTTTCCTGGCTCTACACTGTATGCAGTTTGGAAATGATTGTAAACTTACGGTGGGCATTTATTTTCTGTCCCAGTTTGGTTTATGTTTCCTAAACCTAACACATACCTGGGGAGGAGATGGGGGATAGGGTTGTTTGTGGAACTAGAATAGAAACTGCAGAGATATACTCTGTGCTGAAGTGGCTCAGCACCTTCACGGAAGGAATTGTGTCTAAGGGTGTACATCTGATGTGGTCATGACAGACTGGGGAAGACCCAAACTGGGAAGATGGGCTTGAAGCAAACTGCATTATCAGGAGAGTTACTTTTATAAGAAGATCAGTGTAAATCATAATAGGTACTGATAGATTCTGCGAGTCTGGGGCTTAGCTATCTCTAACATGACATCTGCCCAACTTGGTACAGGCCCAGAGAAGTGACTTATCTCTCTAAGAGTAACTTCTATGTTCTAGTTCTAGAAATAAACCTCTTGCTCCCTATTTTCACATGCGTTTTGCCCTCTCCAATCCCAAGATTCCACAGCCACCCAAGCCTCCACCCACAGCCCCAGTAAATCTTTCTTCCTGTTAAATGCAGATGCTCAGTTAAATCAGCTGCTGAGATGTCATTTTGCCCACCTGTCAAACTCCTCCCCCAGCCAGACCTGATAAAAGTACTTCCACTCCTTTGTTCTCACCTAGGGTGCCTACATGTCTTCTGCAGCCCTCCCATGCTTGCAATAAAGGCCTGTTTTCTAATTTCTTTGTCTATTGTGCCAAAATCTTGTCAGTACAAAGACTTATATTTTTGCTTTGTTGCTGATTTATTGAAAAACTTATTTTGCTTTTGTTTCCTAAAGCATTTTAGTTTCTGGTTTTCTTACCACTCCTGTGGTTTTCTTTCTCATCTTTCTCCCCTTCTCCATCTCTTTTCCCTTCTGTTCTTAAACATTTTTAAAATCTCTACCCCAGATGTTAGAAACTGGTGACATAAGAAGGGGGGAAAAAGTGTTATTGTTGATAGCTTTTGATTTGGTGTTAAGTGATCTTTCTTATGAACACAATGAAATTATCCATGAAAACACTAAGTATCATAAACACTAAAATATACCATAAAAATCCCTTTTATCTCATTCAAATAATGAGCTTCCGTGTAATCATGGATAAACATTGTGGTGATTTAGGAGCTTTTTTATACACCAAATAATGGTTTCTTTTTCTGTAAAACAGTGTGTCATAAAATCAAATGTGTGTCTGCTAGCATCCATTTTTTCCAAAGGAAACATGCTATTTTCACTTTTTCTTCCTTCTACCTTTATCATCTTCACCCAAAGCATTCCAGAATTCGTCAGAAAGCATTTTGAAGCCAGTGGTATATCAAGGCTTAATTTAAAAAAATACCTTTTTATTCCATTTTAATTACATCGTCTGTGCACTTATCAGCAGTTTAAGCTTTGAACTTGCCAGTAAAGTGCTGCTCCATTGAGCTAAATCACCAGCCCCTAGTTTTAGCTTTGGATGTACTATTTGATCCTCATCCTTGTTCAGATGGAAATGGGAATGATTAAGTTTGAATTCTCTCCCAGGTGACAAAGCTGCTTCTGTTTATAAAGGTGGCTGATTACTTTCCACAAAGAAGCACTGTCTCAGTAGTCACTTTTGAAATACCGATGACTCCTGTAGACCTGGAGAAGAGCTTGCCGTTTTGTCCTCTGTTTTTTTGTGACCACGTTTATGTAAGTCACTTGGGAAAGAAGTGAACTTCTCTTAATTACTTTTAGAAACTTTTGGTTGTCTATTTAGCATTCCTTTTGGGGACTCATGATTTATGTAACAGTAATGTCATTTAATGCTGTGTGCTGTTTTGAAATCCTCATTAGCTTTTAGATATGGGGTAAAAATACAAGTTCATCAGACTTGAAATTACATCAGTGGCATTAGAACATTATAGTCTCTCCAGAGAAACAGGTTAAATAAATTATGGCACCAGGAAAAAAAAAAAAGCCTCAGAATCTTTGTGTGTCCTCTGACCTAGCAATTTTGTTGTCCTTGTCTTTTTGAGAAAGGGTTTTACTGTGCAGTTCAGGCTGGCCCTGAACTCACTTTGTAGCCAAAGCTGGCCTCAAACTCATAATGATCCTCTTGCCTCAGCCTCCTGAGTGTTGGGATTACAGGTGTATGCCACTGTGCCTAGTTTGACCTAGCAATTTTAACATTTAAGAACGAATCCTTCCGGTCATGGTGGCACATGCCCGTAATTCTGGGATTTGGGATTACAGACTCTACTGATAAGGCAGGAGGATTGCCAAGAGTTCGAGGTTAGCCTGAGCTACACAGTGAGCTCAAGGCCAGCCTGAACTGCATAAACTAAATGTCCTGTAATGGGCTAACAAGGTATCACAAATCAATTGTCTCAGTTTTGGAGTCTAGAATCAAGGCATTGTTAGGGCTATGCTCCCTTTGAAATTTGTAGGAGAACTTTCCTTGCCTTTTCCAACTTTTAGTAGACTCAGGCATTTTTGATTTGTGGCAGCATTACTGTAATCTGTTTCCAGCATCACATGGTGTTTTCCCTCTGTTTTTGTCTATCCGTTGATATGCTTTCACCTTTTTTAAAAGGATACTGCAGAGACTATTGTAAACAAAAATTTAAATCTTACATTTCTAATACTGGTTAACTTTCTAACACTGTTCAAGGATGAGACCAAGAAGCATACCCTGTTCCCATATTTAGGAAGCTATGAAACTGAACAAGCCATGACACTCCAGGTACCAGCTGCAAGATATGTGTAGCTCAGCCAGGCAGAAATGTTTTGCTTGCTTTCAGGTCCCAGAGTTACCACTTCAAGGACACCTCTGCTCAATCTCAGACAATGATCGATTTTTCCTCCAGATTATATGATAGTAACCTCATTTAATTTGTGTAGAATAAATCCTGCCTAGATGTGTAACTAACTGTAGAATATTATGTTATTTGCTTTTTGTACTTTTTTTCTGAAAACCTATGTAAGTGACTGTTAACTTCAAGCCAGGACTGATGATTTGGAACTAAGATTCCCATCATACCCTAGCATAATAAACTATATGCCTTCCAAAGTTCCTCTGCTGCTGTTGTCTTCTGTTTGGTCTAGTCCTGAATTCCACAGAAAGTTTAGTTATTGAATTAGGTCTCTTAATAGCATCACCTCTATAAAGACTCTGTTCCTAAAATAAGCATCACCTCTATAAAGACTCTGTTCCTAAATAAGGTCACATTCTGAGGTACCAGGAATTAGGACTTTAAAATACTTTTTTTTTTTTTTTTTTTTGCAACAAAGGGTAGGGGCAGTGTGGGAGACCATCATGCTGTTCTCTCCTGAAAAATCCCTTGCCACAACCTGTCCCTGACCTTTCCTTCGTTTATTTACTGAGATATGTAGAACTGGCTGCCGGAGACCAGCTGCGGCAGGGCTAGGGTTTCCCAAAGGTGGACAGGGAGTCGGCGAGTGAGAGACAGAAGACACTGCACACCAGTCTGTGAGTGAATCTGAATCCCCTTTATTTTTTAGAAGCTGGAATATATATATGCTAACCTTGGCAGCAACCCCCAGCCCCAAGCAGGAAGCGCCCCAGGCTTAGGGCCAGGCAGGGATAATCCTAAACAATAGGTTTTAATTAACCTCAACCCCAAGCAGGAAGCGCCCCAGGCTCAGTAGGTGTTAATTAACTCTTTTCACCTTTGTAACATCTCAATC
>PVLA01008007.1:0-39878 GCA_004027455.1 Hydrochoerus hydrochaeris | reverse complement strand
GGCATCTGGATGCCTGCAGGAGGAAGAGATGTGTGAGGCTATTATGCTGCTCCCTACATTGTTTCCTTTATCACTTATGGGAGTATGGCAGTTCCTGTGAGGACAGCGCCTGTCTTAGGTCAAGGACTCTTCATATGAACCCAACCAGGCCTTACCCGTCATGGGCCTGCAGGACAGCAATTGGTCCTGTGCCTGTCTTAGGCGGCTGGTGGCGTAACCTATGTGTCCTAGTTGCCCGTCTTTGGCTGCCTGTAGGACAGCGCCTGTCTTGGGTCAAGGACTCTTCATATGAACTCAACCAGGCCTTACCCGTCATGGGCCTGCAGGACAGCAATAGGTCCTGTGCCTGTCTTAGGCGGCCAATGGTGTAACATATGTGTCCTAGTTGCCTGTCTTTGGCTGCCTGTCCAGTGTCCCAGGGCAGTTGTCTCACAGGAACCCCGCAAATCCTCCTCCATGAGCTCTCCCACCCAAAGCTCCCACATAAACTCTCTCACACTACTCACAGAAGGCAAAACCCCACAACCAGTCCTCACAAAGGGGTCATCCAGAGGGCCTCCAGCAACCCCCCTGGAGCCTCCACCCTCGACTCCATATTGAGCATTACATAAAAACATACACATGTGAACTACACAAATTACAATTATCAGTACAAAACATTCCAAGATCCCTGCGCCCAATTCCCACATGCGGTGTCCTTTTCCTGGAGAAGCAATTGTCACAAGGCGTGGATGGCCTAGGACGCGGCATGGACAGAAAAGGGCGCCGCAACTGGCTATATTGAAACAAATGTTCCTGATAGTAAAGGTGCCAGCCTTGCATACATCACAACTATGGGTGCATTGCTAATTGAAGGCCTTTTGATGGCACAGCTATAAAGTTTCTTTTCCCTATACACTCTGCTGCAACCCCAGTGCACCTCCATGATTGATACCAGTAAAAACCATGAACTTTTAGAGATGAGGCCTTCTGTTACACAGAGAACAGTGGTTCATCCCAGAGCTCAACTGCATAACTTTTTGTGTTTCTTTCACATCCTTGTGCCATATTGCCAGGTGGGTTTAGATTAATACCCTCATCAGGGGTTTTAATAGGGCAGCACAGTTCAACCCATAGCAGTCTGTCTTCTGATCTTTAACACTTCATATCCTTCCTGCATGCAAAATATGTTCATCCCATCAGCACCCCTAAAAGTCTTAACTCATTCAAGCTTCAGCTCTTAAATCCAACATCTCATCCAAACCTCACCTTAGATTTCATCATGTAAATCATCCAAATCAATTATGGCTGAGACTTGAGTATGATTCATCCTGGAACAATAAGTCTTCCCCACTTGGGAATCTGTGAAAGATATCTGCTTCCAAATTACAGTAGTGGGACAGGTAGAGAATAGATATTTTCATCTGGAAGGGAGAAATGAGAAAGGAAAGTACTTAGATTCTCTACCCAGCATTTCCAAACCTTTCCAAACTCCTCCCCTGAAAAAGTTTCAAAGGCATCTAAACCACATGGTCAAGTAGATTCACAGCAACAGCCCCACTTCTCTACTACTAAAATTTGTCTTAGTCATTTTCCTAGTCACTGGGACATAATGCCTGACACAATTTAAAGGATGAGAGGCTTATTTTGGTTCACATTTCAGAAGTTTCAGTCCTTCAGAAGTTTTGAGGACTGAACCCCAGGTCATAGTACTACTGAGCTTCGACTCTATTCCTTTTCATTTTCTGAGACGACTTTTTGCTAAACTGCCCAGGGTGGCCTCAAACTTGCAATCCTCTTGCCTCAATATCTTGAGTAGCTGGGATTATAGGTGTACATCACGGTTTCCAGTGAGAGTGATTTACTTTAAGGAATTGGCTCACACAATTGTGGGAACTAACAAGTCAGGAATTCAGGAGCAGGTTGCTTTCTGAAGACTGAAAACACAGGTAGAAATTCTATGCTGCAATCTGGAAGCAGAATTCCTTTTCCCTTGGGAAACATGTCTTTAAGACCTTCAATTGATTGGATGAGGCCCACTCATATTGTTGAGGGTAACCTGTGGTACCTAAAGTCTACTAATTGTAAATATCAATCACATTTTAAAAATACCTTTATACTAACATCTAGACTGGTGTTTGAACCAACAACAGCCCCACAGTATGGCAGAGTTGACACATAAAATTAACAAGGATTGATCAAATAAGTTGTATTACATGCATACAGTGAACTCTCACATCTTACTGACTGAAAGAAAAATAAGACATAAGGTGATCCAATTTTTTGTTTAAAATACTTAGAATATTGGGAGGAGGTTATGACATTCAAGTGGTGGTAGAATTTTAGAATATTCTTATCTATAATTTTAAAGTTTTTATAAGTGGGTGTTTTTGCTTAGTGTAAAATATTTTAATTATGCAAATTTTATGAAAATATTAGTTATGAAAATATTTTCTTAGTTATGAAAATGTTAGATTCTTCCTCATCAGTACCTCCATTCAAATTAATCAGGTTTGGCAGCAAGAATTTAAGAAAAGTTTGTACATTTAGCTTGGTATTTCCATTTCTCAGAATTTTCCTTAAGAAAACAATCTGAGATATGGAGTTAAGGATTTCTACCCAATAATAGTCATCACAGAGCTGCTTATGAATGAATAAACTAGAATTATCTCAGTGTCCTCAGATTAAGGGTTTGCCTCAGAAAATTGTAAAATTCCCATACAATGGAATATTAAATGGCTATTAAACATTCATTTTAGTGAGGAATGAACAAAGCCAATGTTAGGAGGGTATAAAATCATATATCCAAGAAATATTTTCATGGTAGAATAACAACTGTTCACAAAAGTGAATTTAAAAACCTATTTATAGGCAAAAGTTTGAAAGAAAACAAAATGTAGATAGTGGCTTGGGATGTAGCTCAGTGGTAGACTGCTTGTCTAGCATGTGCAAAGTGGTAAATTTCATCCTCAGCACCAAGAAAAAAAAAGGCAGCAAAGCATAGTGTTATATGTGATGTAGGTAGTCTTTCCTATACTGTTCTCTATTTTGCAAACTTTTTGTTCTTTTGAGACAACGTCTTAGTTCAGGTTGATCTTGAATTCACTGTGTAGCCGAGACTGAACTTGAACTTGTGTACCTACATTCATTCCCCAGGTAACTTAAATGAATTCTATAGTTCTAATACCATAAATATGTTGACCATTCCAAATTTGTATTTTTAGGTGTTTGAACTTCAGACTCATATCCAACATCTTTCCTTTTTTTGCTTTTTGAGACAAGGCTTCACTATGCAATTCATGCTGGCCTTCAACTCACTTTGTAGCCCAGGCTGGCCTCGAACTTGCGGTGATCTTCCTGCCTCAACCTCCCAAGTGCTGGAACTACAGGCATGCACCACAATGTCTGGCCTAACATTTCTCTTGACACTTCATGTAATTGTCTGCTGTGGATTGAATTGCATTCTCCCTAAATTCATATATTGAAAAGCATAGCCCTCAATGTGACTGTATTTGAAAACATGACCTGTAAAGGGTGATAAAGGTTGAAACTGGTCATAAACACAGGACCCTACACCAACAGGATTAAATGTTCTTATGAGAACAGGAAAAGGTACCATCTGAGGACACAGCAAGAAGGTGGCCGTCTGCCAACCAGGAAAGATGCTGGCCTTGTCCAGGAACCTTATTACTGGGTTTTTCAGCCTCCAGAATTGTAAGAAAATCAATTTTTGCTGTAGTTTGTGATTATTTGTTAGGGAAACTGATCGGACTAATACAGTCGCTCACATTTCAGATGTTCCAAACTATCCTCCAAAACTTCATCTTCCCAAATGTACATTATTTTTGTAGTTGCTGAGGTCAAAAATCTTGGAGTTAGCCTTTATTCCTCTTTCTCACTTCCCGTAATCAATTTAGCAAATTCCATTCATCCATTCCACCTCCAGAATGCATTCACAATGAAACCATTTTTATCACTTCTACTCCTGCTTTCCTTGGCAAAGCCTATGACTTCTCAACAGGACTGCTACAAAAGGTGCCCTTGAACTTGTCAGTTTCTGTTCAACACAGCAGCAAGAGTAGAGTAACCCTTTTATACTGAATCAGATTGTCTTTTTACATTTTCCCTGCTCAGAACTCTCCACTGGTTTTCCACTTCATAATAAAACCCAAAGCCATAGCCTATAAGGCTCTACATCAGCAGTCCTCAAACTTGGGTGTCACAATCTCCAGGAAGGCAAGACCAATGAGCCCACCTCCCGAGTGGATGACGCTGGGTTCTTCTCTTTTGTTGAAGTGGCCCGGGAAAATGCTGCTCTGCGAACCACGGCTCTTGCTTGCTCTGCATCACTCCCTTGTTCCATACGTGGGTCTCATGTTTGTGCGCTACACAGGACACTGCCTCACTTTCTTCAGGTGTTTGCTCAAATAACTCCTTCACAAAGGTGTTCCAGGACCTCGCTATTTAGATGACATTCTGTCATTCCTCCGAAGCACTAAACACCAGATTTATTTCTGTATCTTGCTCCTTTAGAACTAAACTCCAGGAAGACAAAGATCTTAATTTGTTCACTGTCCTATCATAGCCACGAAAGCAGCTTGCCTGCTCACACAAGAACTCCACAAATACATAGCCCAGGAAAGTGCAGATGAACTCTGTGGGGAAGCAAGAGACCCTTGCGCGCTCGTCCTGCCCCTTCCGTCCTGGACTCAGGGAGGGACTTCCGGTATGTGGGGGCTGCGCCTCCGGGGCAAGCCGGAAGTTCCTCAAAAGTCGGCCTCCCTGGGCGTGGGGGTGGGTGGTGCGCTCTGCTCTTGGAGGTTGTGGCCGCTGACATGGGCAAAAGAGACCGGGCGGACCGCGGTGAGAGGGGTCTCGGGTGCGCCGTGGCTTCCCTGTACCCCACGACACCCGTCCCCGCCACTCTGTGTCAGAGCTGCCCGGGCGACTCCCCTCGCAACGCAATCCCACGGGCGTCGGGGCAAAGCGAGGTGTTGGACTCAGGAGCAGCCCTGGGAGCTGGGCTGGGCCGGGCCGGGCCGGGGCGGTCGAGGGGCTCCTGTCTGCGGGGTACGGATGGCTCTGACCTAGGAGTACGCGGCGCTGGTAGGAGGCGGCTGCTGTCAGATTCCCGCCAGATGCCGCTGTGCAGATCGGAGAGAAACGAGACCCCTGCGGGGGCTCAGTTTTGTGTTTATCTGCAGACAAAAAGAAGTCCAAGAAACGGCACTATGAGTATGAGGAGGAAGATGAAGATGACGCCCCTGGGAACGACTCTCAGGAGGCGGTGCCTTTGGCCGCCGGGAAGCAGGTGGATGAGTCCGGCACCAAAGTGGACGAATACGGAGCCAAGGACTACAGGTCGCAGATGCCCCTGAAGGACGACCACTCCTCCCGGCCCCTCTGGGTGGTAAGCATGCCCAAAAATCTGGATCATCAGTTAAACCTTGGACATTCTCGCAGTTCTAAAAATTAGGGTACCGCCCTGCAAAACTAGGAGAGACAGCTTTCACACACAAGTTTGAACAGCGCTGCACCCACGTGCTGGCTGGATGTGGATTTTTTTCACCTCCGACCTTTCCTTTTACTCTTTCTTGTATTGCTTTACCCACTAAGAAGACTTTGTATCTGCATTTGTTATGCAACAATTTATTTTCTTGTTTTTCAAATTAATGAAAGACTTTGGTAGCCCACTTTTTGCTCAGTGTAAAATAATTAGTGTTCTACTCTCAATTGTAGACAAAAGGTAATCTGAGGATAGCCAGTAAGTTGGGGAAGATTTTCCTGTAGAGATCAGTGAGAAGCAGATTCTACTTTGGAGACCTTTTTTTTTTTTTTTTCCTGTTTCTTCCTATTCTCCTGTATCTGATTAAATAACAAGATCCATAACTTCTGTGAAGAACTGATTGCAAAAACATCTCTGATGTTTGGCAGCTTATCCTTTCTTGATAATGATAAGGGGAAGAGTCTAATAGTGTCTGTAGCTAATTAGTTTTCTTGCCTGTTTTGTATGTTTGGTGTTTGTCAGGCTCCTGATGGCCACATCTTCTTGGAAGCCTTCTCTCCGGTTTACAAATATGCTCAGGACTTTCTGGTGGCGATTGCAGAACCAGTGTGCCGACCAACCCATGTGCATGAATACAAGCTAACTGCTTACTCCCTGTATGCAGCTGTCAGCGTTGGGCTGCAAACCAGTGACATCACTGAGTACCTCAGGAAGCTCAGCAAGACTGGAGTCCCTGATGGCATTCTTCAGTTTATTAAGGCAAGGAGTGTTGGTGGGGGGTGTCCAAAACTAACAATTGTGCCCGCCTTGGTAATGTGGTAATAGCGGGTATAGGAGGTATATATTGTTACCCATTGACAGACACGAAAACGTGCCGTTCATATCTCCCGTGGGAAGCATAATCACTGATCAGCCTAACTACCATGCCTCTGGGTCCAGCATTGTGTTCTGGTGGACGCTGTGTAGCTTGAGCTGCTCCCCAGACATGGGCACGGAAATGGTAAGAGTACTAATTCAAACCCATTCTGACAGACCCGCAGCGGGTGCTGCTGTAGACCGTATTATGTTCTTCCAGAATGCATATTATTGAGCTCTAACTCTCAGTGTGAATGTGTTTGGTAAGACTGAGGTCCTCAGCATGGGGCCCATCCAATAGGGTAACTGTCCTCATCTTGAGACACCAGAGAGCTGTGTCTCTCTTCCTGTCCTGTTAGTACACAGTAAGTAAGAAAGTGGTTATCTACAAGCCAAGAGTAGAGGTGTCACTGGAAACCAAATCAGCTGGTACCTTGATCATGAATGTCCCTTCAGTCTACAGAACTTTAAGAAAATAAATATTTTTTAAACCACCCAGTCTATGTGGTATTTTGTTATGGCAGCCTGGGCTGACCAAGAAAGGTGGTGAACTAAATCTGAGGCTAAATGTCTGTATGAGACTCATAGTCAATGAGTTCATGAGGGAAAATAAGAAACTTTAGATGTTGAAATGGAAAGGCTTCCATGGGAACCAAAGTTGAACATGGGTAAATGCTCCTGAGAAGAGATGGGCAGGGGCTTTTGTTGTCCTTGGCTGATACAAGGGAGTCTGATACAAACCCCAATTCTGGAGTGACACAAGAGTGCCATGGGCACTCAATCTTAGAGAAGCCCATAGGAGTCCTGGAGAGTTCTTTGTTGTTGTGATATGGACAGATGTCCAGGGAGAAGGCTCTGCTTCTGAAATGAGTCTGTACCAGCAGGTAGGCAAGGTCTGTTTTTGGCTGGACTCTGCCTGCAGGGATGTGGTGTTGGAGTCTGGCAATGCAGTATTACAGGGACAGCAGGGCCATCTGGCAGCTCAAGGTTTGAGTGGCAAAGTTTTCATAGCCACCATGCGGCCTTACCTGGATTTCTTTCTTCAGGAAGGAATGGGAACCTGGGAGGATTTAATGGTATTCTCTACCATTTTAGAAGCTTACATTTTGGTTGGGGAAATATGAACATAGTTAGGAAGGCCAGCAGACTTTGCATTTTATATATACTACAACTAATTACTAAGCACACACTCTACATCCTGTGTGCTGGCAGCCGCAGTAGCACTGGTGTGGGAGGATGAACTTCTGGATTAGGATGGTGGCTATGGGCCTGGAGAGGAAAGGGAAATGGGAAACACAAGTGAGATTTTAAGCAATGTTTGTAAATTAAGAGATATGCATGAGAATAAGCCAGACAGGAGGAAAGGTTTGTTAAAAAAGAAAAAAAAAAAAAAACCACAGAAGCCAGCCAGGCATAGTGGCACACACCTGTAATACCAGCACTAGAGAGACTAGGTCAGCAGGATTGCCACAGATCGAGGCCAGCCTGGGCTACACAGTGAGTTTAAAACCAACCTGAACTATATAGCGAGACCCTTTATTAAAGAACAAGAAAGAAGGTAGTTGAAAAAATTTCATGTGAGCAGATCTGCTTTAGGTTTGCACATTGGATTTTCCTGAAGTAAATTCAGCTGTCCACTTGGTTGGTGGGTGGTAAAATGTGACCAATGGGAAGCGAAGTGAGCTGTTCATTGCTGATTTTTTGCCTATTTGGTGTTGTGTCTGCTTGCAGTTGTGTACTGTCAGCTATGGAAAAGTCAAGCTGGTCCTGAAGCACAACAGGTAAGAGAGTCTATGGCAGGCTTATCCTAAGGGATTTTCAGCCTCTCTACACCAGGAGGGAAGAAAGGATGTGGAGAGGAGCCATTGGTTAAAGGCCTGTCTGCTCTGCACCAACACCTCACTTCCCTGAAGCACAGATAAAAGGACCCAATGTGGCCCAAGCGGGAAACCCATTCAGCAGCTACTGTGTTCTTATTAGTCACAGAACTGCGGCTCTGACACTTGCTGACTTGATTTCACAGTAGGGATTTGCCCACAAGTCTTGTGTTATTTTATGACCAGCAGCTTATAGCTCCAATTTGACACAGGGTATTGTCATGAGGCCATTATTTCCAGACCATTGAATCAAATCAGTGGTAGAATCTTCTGGAAATGGTGTGCTGGGTAATAGGCATCACCTTCCTCCCCTGCTTGTAGGTACTTCGTTGAAAGCTCCCACCCTGATGTCATCCAGCATCTCCTTCAAGACCCAGTGATCCGGGAATGCCGCCTGAGGAATGCTGAGGGGGAAGCCACTGAACTCATCACAGAGACTTTCACAAGCAAATCTGCTGTGCGTGGGCACTGGGGTCACCTGGGGGCTGGGTGTTGGCTCTTTTTAATCCAGCACTGACCATCTAGTAGCCCCACTGTTTTCTTGCTCACTTACAGCTTACCTTCTTGCTTGATAACAAGAGGGTTTGATGTGTGCAGGTCCAGAATCCTACCTTTTCTCCTACAGATATCTAAGACTGCAGAAGGCAGTAGTGGGCCTTCTGCTTCCCGAGCAACAGATCCACAGGGCAAATCGGACATCCCTATGGACCTGTTTGACTTTTATGAGCAAATGGACAAGGATGAGGAAGAGGAAGAAGAGACACAGACAGTATCCTTTGAAGTCAAGCAGGTTAGTGAACATATCCTCCTCGTTCTTTTCCAAAGCAGGTATCAGAAGCCAGTCCTTTCCTGCCTCACTTCCTTCTCTAATTGGTGTCAGAGGAGGGATCCCTGTCTGAGTTGCCTTTTTGGCCTATGGACCTTCACATTGTTCCTCTTAGTGGAATGAGGGTCTTGGTCCTCAGCCTAGGAGCCTCATCTGCACAGCTTCTTGCGGAGGTGTGAGAAACAGTGTTTGAGGGTCTGTTTTGCTTCTAATAGGAACTCATTTTGAGTGTTGCTTGTTTAGGTTGCTTTTTTATGCTTTTACCTAGTTGTTAGCAGGCAAGACCAGAAATTGTATTTGTCTAGATAAAATGAAGGGTATTTAAGATTTTATCTATATTATTTTTTTTTATTTTAAAGAGAATAAAACAAAACAGAACAAAGTAAATCAGAACAGAACAATACAAGCAATACAGAACTTCAAAACAAGACACCAGGAAATCTACAGTAGCTACCATAATGTCTCATTGTCTTCTAAATAGTTGTCCATACCATCACACACAATAAAATCAAACAAAATAGAATAAAACCAATCAGAACAAAAGAATGAAAGCATTATGGGACTCAAAACAATAGGAAATCAACATTGACTACAATAACGTTTCTTGTTTTCTTCAAAATAGGTGCCTATACCTTCACACAAAATGAAATCAAATAATAGAAAACAGACTAAAATCAATCAAGACAAAAGAATGAAAGCATGACAGGACTTCAAAACAAGATAACAGGAAATGAACAATGGGTACTATAATGTCTCATTTTTTTCAGAACAGTTGTCCATACTATCACGTAATAAATAAAACACAACAGAGTAAACCCAATCAAAACAAAAGAGTAAAAGCATTATAGGACTTCGAAACAAGATGATAGGAAATCCACAATGGCTACCATAATGTCTTGCTTTCTTCAAAATAGATGTTCATACCATCACTCATAATAAAATCAGAACAAACAATAAAATTAATTATCAAAAGCATTATAGGACTTCAGAACAAGATAATAGGAAACCAACAATTGAATTTCCTTTCAAGTTAAGTGTGTTTCTTGTATATAGTATATTAATGGATCTTGTTTCTTGGTCCATACTCCCTGTGTTTCTTTTTATTGGTGAATTGAGGCCATCTAGATTAATGGTTACAACCAGCATACCATTGGTTTGTCTCTGCCCTGCTATCCTCCTGTTGTTGGCCCTCCACTTTTCCCTTTCATTCAATTACCTGTCCTATTTGGTGATCTTCTCTGCTGCTGTTCCTGGAACCATGGTCATCTTTATCTCTCTCTAGAATATCCTTTAGCACTCTCTGTTTGGTGGTCATGAATGCCTTCAGTTGTTCTTTATCATGGAAGCATCTTATTTTTCTGTCAATTTTGCAATATAGTTTTCAAAGATACATCAGTCTGGGTTGGAAGTTGTTTTCTTTCAGGATTTGAAACACTTCGCTTCAAATGTTCCTTGACTTGATGGTTTGTGTTGACAAGTCTGCCATGATTCTAATGGGTTTTCCTTTATAGGTGATCTGTTTATTTTCTCTAACAGCTTTTAATATTCTGTTGTGCTGAATTTCTGGTATCTTATTATATGTCTGGGTGTAGATATACTTTGGTTATGGTTAGTCAGAGTTCTGTATGCCTCATTTATCTGTATGCCAGATCCTTTTCCCATGTTAGGGAAGTTTTCTGCTATTCTCTAAATAGCCTTTTGTTTCATTAATCTTGACCCCTGCTTCTTCACTGATACCTATTACTCTTAAGTTATTTTTCTTTTTAAATTTTATTTTAAAGAGGGTAAAACTAAACATAACAAAACAGAACAAAGCAGATCAGAAGAAAACAATGTAAGAGACACAGATTTCAAAGCAAGACAACAGGAGATCATCACTGGCTATCATATTGTCTCTTGTTTTCTTCTAAATAGTTGTCCATATCTTCACACACAATGAATTCATACAAAACAAATAGTATTAAACCAATCAGAGCAGAATGGTGAAGGCATTTTAGGCCTTCAAGACCAGACAATAGGGAAATCAATCTTTGCATTGTCTTGCAACCATTGAATTGTTATTTCCTGGTTCCTTGTTATTTTTAAACGATCTTTCCTTTCATGATTGCTAGCTGTGATCTTATCTTCAAGGTCTGAAAGTTTATCTTTAATCTCTTTCAAGCAGTTTTGCCAGCTTTCAGTGGAGTTTTTAATTTCCTGGATATCTCTTTGAATCTGTTTCATGCATTGTAGTTCCTTTCTATATTATTCATTCGAGGATCCCATCATTTTCCTATACTCATCTTTTTCATCTATGTTTTCTTTAGATATGCTCAGCAATTCTTTATTACACTTGTGATTTCTTCTTTTACCTGAGATATTATTTCTGATCTGATTTCTTTTACAGTCTCATGAAGTTGTTTCTTTACTTCAGTTGCTATCCTTTTGGAGATTTCAGGTGTGTGACTTCCATTTCCTTCCATGTCTGTATCTCCCAGACTTATTCTGTATGGGTTGAAGGTTTGAGATTGCCTTTTGCTCCTTCCTCTTCACAGTCTCCTGAGTCCTCCCAGCAAACTGGTTGTGGGGTCCCAGGCACTTCCCACATTGGCTGCCTCTCTGTGGTATAGGGGAATGGGACAAGCACCTGGGTTGGTCTGGCCCCAGATTTACAGGGAGGTGGCAGGGCATGGGGTGGGCTTCTGCAGACCTATGCAGCCACACTGGGGCTTCCCTGATAGACAGGGGTGTGTGATGGTGGGGCTGCTTCTATCAGCCTGTGTGTCTACACCGGGGCTCCTGCAATGCTGGCAGGTACATAGGAGTGTTTTTTTCTGATTCTCCTAGTGGGTGATGGCTGTGTGAAGGAAGCAAGGGTGGCCTGCAGGTGCACAGGGCTTACCTGGCTGCATGTCCCTGCTTGTGCTGGCTGCCTGCAGGAAGCAAGTCTTCGGTGGCAGTGGCCAACAAGCAGAGGTAGATCTGGCTGGGTCCCCTTGCCCATGCTGGCTGTCCATAGGAAGCCCAGTTTTTTGACCATTGGTAGAGTATTCATTGTTTTTGAGCATACTTGGACACTGACAAGATTGTGAAACTTTCTTTGTGCTGCCTGTCTCCCCAGGAAATGATTGAGGAGCTCCAGAAACGTTGCATCCACCTAGAGTACCCACTGTTGGCAGAATATGACTTCCGGAACGATTCTGTCAACCCTGATATCAACATCGATCTGAAACCCACAGCTGTCCTCAGGCCCTATCAGGAGAAGAGTCTGCGGAAGATGTTTGGGAATGGGCGTGCGCGTTCGGGCGTCATTGTGCTTCCTTGTGGTATGTGGAGCGCGAATGAAGACGTTAGCCCAGTTGCTGTGTTTGGTTTGCCAGCTGTCATTTCCTTTCCCTCTGCTACTTTCCCTAAATTGTACCTTACCAGTGAATGCCCAAGGTCAGGTAATCCCTCAACTCATGTCTCTGTGTGTGTGTGTGTGTGTGTGTGTGTGTGTGTGTGTGTGTGTGTGTTTGAGAGTCTTACAGGGTAGCCCAGGCTGGCCTGGAACTTACAGTCCTCCTGCCTCAGACTCCTGGATGCTGGGATTACATGGCTGTGCTATTGGGGCAGACTTTGTCTTGACAGATATATAAGAGTGCTTGCTATGTGAGACCTCTGCTGAGGCCCGTGGTGATGTGCCTGTGACACGTGCTGAAGTGAGCTGTTTGTATCGCAGGGCACAGGAGCTCATTCAGCTGGGGAGAGACTAGTAGTAAACAGATTGGCTGAGGAACCAGCTAAATCTTATGCAGTGCTAGAAGAAAACTAGAGTAGGTACAGGGTGAGACAGTATTGCCAGCAAGATTATGAGAGGGTTAGCTTCTCATTCTGTGAAATTAGCCTCATGAGACATTGATGTAGAGGCTCCCTAGCTTGTTCCTGGATGGCTTATGATGAGGTGAGGTACAAGGCTGAAAAGCAGTCTCATGACACCTTTTGACCTCACTTGTCCCAAGTAATGTCAGGTCCTCGCAGGGCTTCTCAGCTTGAGGTCGCAACATCCTCGCCAAGGTACCCCACCTAGACAGAATCTCCAGGGATGGGTCTCTGCCTCAGCTTCCTGGTTTTTATTTTTTGGTCTTTTAAGACAAGGTCTTTCTATGTATTTCAGGCTAGCTTTGAACTTACCATGTAATCTAGGCTGACCTGGAACTTGCTGCAATCCTGCCTCAGCCTCCCTAATGCTGGGATTACAGGCATTGTATTACCACACCCAGCTCGTTTGGCTTTTTGTTTGTTTGTTTTTTTGGTACCAGGGATGGAACTCAGGACCTCACACTTGCTAGACAGGCACTTATGCTCAATCCCCTGCCTAGCTCATTTGTTTTTTAAAGCTTCACAGGTTATATTGATGGTAGAGGAGGAGATGATAAAGGGATTGGTTCAATTTTTTTTGCAATCTTCAGGGAGAGTGGTGAATCTGGAAGCTCCTGGAATTTTATTTTTTCTGTCTTTGTGCACACATAGTGCATTCTGAGCGCTGTGTGCTGTGTAATAATTAACAGCTGTCACTTGCTGAATCCTTTGTAGGATGTGCACTTTGTGTGCTGTGCACTGCACCAGTGGCTTTCAGCCCCAGCAAGGTGGTTCTCTTCTCTGATTGTTATTTTTCAATACTAGGGACTGAGTCTAGGGCCTTTACACTGAGCTTCCTTCCCAGCCCTTTTATTTTTTTATTTTGAAATAAGGTCTCACTAAATATCCAGTGTGCTGGAGTTATAGGTATGTATCACCAAACCTGGCCAGATCCTTTCTCTCGTTTTCCTATCTGTAAGGTGTTGGTAATGATGTCTCTTTTCCCTGGCTGGTTTTGAGATTGCACCATTTAAACACATAAGTACACACATACCTGGTGATGCTCACATATGTGGAGAGTGAACCTTTCGTGTATGTAAAGAGCACACCAGGCTACAGAGGTGGACCCTTTACAGATGGGGATGAGAAGTTGACCAAGGTTCCTGGTCCTCTGCCTGTCCTGTCCTTTGTTTCTCCCTGGCTGAGGATTGGCTCTCCCCCTGGTTCCCCCAGGTGCTGGGAAGTCCTTGGTTGGTGTGACTGCTGCGTGCACTGTCAGGAAACGCTGTCTGGTGCTGGGCAACTCAGCTGTGTCTGTGGAGCAGTGGAAAGCCCAGTTCAAGATGTGGTCCACCATCGATGACAGCCAGATCTGCCGCTTCACTTCGGACGCCAAGGACAAGCCCATAGGCTGCTCCATTGCTATCAGCACTTACTCCATGCTGGGCCACACCACCAAGCGGTCCTGGGAGGCTGAGCGAGTCATGGAGTGGCTCAAAACCCAGGAGTGGGGCCTCATGATCCTCGATGAGGTACATACCATTCCAGGTGAGCAGCAGGGGTGAATGTGGATTTCTAGTTGTTGGATTAGAGGAGGAGCTGCTGAGTAGTCTACTTAGCTGGCTAGAAGTGTTTGCTGGGTAAAAGTTTTAAAGGATTTTTAAGCACGGGAGTGGGGAGTGGGTTACACATTCACATCTTCCTTAATCCCTGGCCCAGTGTAGTCGTCTAGAAAATGGTAGGTTTTTTTCTCTGTCTTTCTTATTGTTACAGAGCAGGGGTCGGAAGCCATCTAGGGACAGAGCAGAAGTTTACCTGAGCCTACACATGAAAAGATGCCTCTGGCTTTGGTGTGTGCAGAGGAGGGATGATGTAGGTGTTCACTGAGGGGAAAGTTAGGGAAGGGACAGTCACATGTGTGACTTTAGGTGGTGATTCCCACTGTTACACATTTGACAGGGGCTGGAATGTCAGGAAGTGGGCAAAAGAGATGGAAAATTGCCAGGCTCTGTGTGGTGCTCAAGTGTTTGTGACTGATGCCTCCCATCATTCCCCAGCCAAGATGTTCCGACGGGTGCTTACCATTGTGCAGGCCCACTGCAAGCTGGGTTTGACTGCAACCCTTGTCCGGGAAGATGACAAAATTGTCGACTTAAATTTTTTGATTGGTCCCAAGCTCTATGAAGCCAACTGGATGGAGCTGCAGAACAACGGCTACATTGCGAAAGTCCAGTGTGCTGAGGTAGCTGGGCCTCCCTGGGTGGGCATCTGAGAAGGGCTTCTGCCGTGGACCGGGGTCAGGGCCCTGGCTACCCTACCATTGCCTCCTGCAGGGTGCTTAGAAACCTGTAGGGGGCAGTGTCACGCCCACTTCCTAGATGAGTGTAGGAAGAGCCCTTGTCTCTGTTGGCAGTCAGTGGTGAAACCTCCTCCTGTCAGTGAGCTCCTGGGGTGGTCTGCCCACACTACCCTTGGGAGTGATTTGTGGGCAGCCCTGAGGCTGCTCCCATTGTCACAGCCACAGAAGGTGGATTGTGGTTTTGATCATTTTTTCTCTTAAGAATACCTTCATGTAATATTCAATAGCATATACCTAAAAATCCTCGTTCAAAGGTATGCCATAGAAGGAACAACCAAAAAATGCTTTGTAACACTTTGAAATAGCTATGAGAATAGGGTGGCCTTTGTCCTGAAAGTGCAAGAAGGGGCCTCTCTGATAATGGTGAGTGAAGAGCCTGGCCCGATTTTGCAGTGATGAGAAAGCCCTTCCCCTTTAGCTGTGTCTACAGAATTGCCAACCGCTGGACAGCAGCATAGCTGGCACCTCCCAGGCTTCTTTTCCACTGTGTCTTCTGTCCATGTATCAGTGTCACAACCATCATGGAACCTGGTCTCACGCTTGTTATTATTTTACCACCTACCTATGTTCGCCTGTTTTCATTTTAAAGAAATCATGTAGGCAGAATCAAATTATGAATGTTCTTCTGAAACTTTCATCTTTTCTCAGTGTTTTTATGCCTTGTGGGATGCATAATTTCTTGGATGCTTCAGGTGGCTGTATTCATACCTTGGAGTCCCTGTGCAGTGTTCCCTTGTGTGGATGTGCCACAGTCTGACTAGGATGGAGTACTACATGGCAGTAAAAATAACAATCTTTTCTGATGGTGAAGACATTTGAGTTCCCAAGTTGTTTTCTTTTTCTTTTTTTTTTTTTTTACCAAGTTGTTTTCAGCTTTTAGGGGTTTAATTTACTCACCAATAATATTCATACATTGTAAGTTTACAGTTTTGTAATTTTAGGCCAACTTCACTTTGAGAGCATTTCTAACACTACAGAGTCGCCTTATGCCTGAGCTTCCTTTCACTTGTCAGCAGCACAGGCGAGGGCCCTGGCCCAGAGAAGCCCTTGGGAGTGCTGTGTCGTTCATCTCTAGATGATCCAGTGGTTCCAGATATGACCAGTGGGCCCCCTTCCTGTTAGCTGCTGTCTCCATTTGACATGGGCCCACACTGAGGCCTATCTGGCACAGTAAGGTATTTTAGCCTCATCTCAGATCTTCTTTTCTTTGGGGCCTGAATTTAGCCATTTTTCCAAAGAGAACTAGGTCTTAGGGGCTGGGGATTTAGCTCAATGTCATAAGCAGCTGCCTTGCAAGTGTGCAGTCGTGAGTTTGATCCCTGGTACTGGAGGAAAAAAAAAAAAAAAGAAAACTAAGTCCTTTCTGTAGTGAAAACCAACATCTGGGTGCTACGTATCCTCATGACTGTTAGGGTGCATTGCTGTGCTTACTCATTGGGCACAGCTAGGAAGTGTGCGTGTACACATCTTATCTTATTTGCTTATACACATTAAAAATCATGAGTTAATGGTAATATATATTCTAACACCACAGTTTTTTTTCTAACTTTCCCTTTTTCCATATTTATAATTCTTTTCTCAGACAATAAGAAATTTATTTATAATATGGTTAGGCTCTGTCCTAGACTATGAATGTGTGTGTGTGTGTGTGTGTGTGTATGTCCCCTCAGGACTTTTTGTTTTTTTGAAATAGGATTTCACTATATAGTTCAGGCTGACCAGAGACTCACCCGGCTGGCCTCAAACTGGAGGCAGTCCTCTGGCTCCAAAGGGAAGTGGGCTGGGACAGGAAGGGGCAGTTCCTGACTTTCGTACAGGGATGTGGTCTAAGTGGAGGGGTTGCACCAGTATTGGTTGAAAATCTGGTTTCTCTTACTTACAGCTGGAGTGAAAATAATTTCCTGGGTATGATTGCATTTAAAAAATCTTTGAGTTTTGTTTTATTTTGGCTTGGTTTTTGAGATAGGGTCTTGCTCTGGGGTTCAGGCTGGCCTTAAACTCACTATGTACCTCAGTCTGACCTCAAACTTGCTATGATCCTCCTGCCTCAGCCTCTGATTGCTTGGATTACAGATGTGCACCACCATTCTGGCCAAAAGTCATTAAGTGATTAACGTATGAGAATGTCCTCATTGAATGGTAGGTGTTAGATTTGGCTTAGTGCATGTGTATATTTACAGTTTATTTTTAACTGCAGCACATTTGTCTTCAGACCCCTAGAGGGTACCAGAAACCTCATATAGTACCAAATCCTCTAATTCAGGGCCTTTTCCATTTTAACTAAGCCCTTATCATGCATTATGGCTGCACCTCTTGCAGTGCGAAGTAAGACAGAACTAGAGTGAATCATTTCCCTTCATGTTACCATAGATCTCAGCAACCTTAGCGTCCAATTTCTGTTTTTTCTGTAAGGTTGAGAACTTGCACCTTTTCACTTAAAGGGAATGCTTTAGAACTTCTCTTTGGTGTATCCCAGTTTGGTATTTTGCCGCTCTTGTGCCTTGGAGCCATGATTAAGTAAAACAAGAGTGCTTGAACAGGCTTACTTCTGCACTGGACAGTGGACATTGAGCCATGATGGCTACCAGACACTTAGCAGGTGGGTTGTTGTACAGGGTGGGTGTGCTGGACAAAGCGGTGGCTCCACCTGATTTCATTATTTATGCTGCTGAGAACAGCATGCAAGTTCACATATAAGAATTATTTTATTTCTGGAATTTTCTGTTTATCATTTTCAGACCACTGTTGACAGTGGGTAAATGAAACCACAGATAGAAGGGATCCACTGTGTAGTAAGATATAATTCATGTACTGTTGGTTTTGTTTGAAAATACTAATTCTGCTAAATGAATGGGCTTCCAGAGTTTCTAAACATGTGATGTTTAAACTTGGAGATGACCCAATTCCTACTGCTTCCCAGGTTTGGTGCCCAATGTCGCCTGAATTTTACCGGGAGTATGTGGCGATCAAAACCAAGAAACGAATCTTGCTGTATACCATGAACCCCAACAAGTTCCGAGCTTGCCAGTTTCTGATCAAGTTTCATGAAAGAAGGAATGACAAGATTATTGTCTTTGCTGACAATGTGTTTGCCTTGAAGGAATATGCTATTCGGCTGAACAAGTAAGAATTCAACATTTAGAGTTGCTGTTAGGCCAGTACAGTAGCGTCTCCATTGAGAATGAAGAAGGTGTCCATTTCTTTCTTGGAGTGCTTAGGAACTTCTCAGGATCTGGGGCTCTGAGTCCTGGGCCCCCATTCCCAGGTACCAGGTGAGACAAGAAGCAGGTGGTAGGGGTCAGGGCCTGAAATGTATAGAAAAATGTATAGAAAAGGGGAGACTGGTCACAGGGGGCTGAGCTGAGCTGGGTGGGGTGAGGCTCCAGAAGTGATGGAGAGGACATCTGAGGCTGAATGATTGAGGGTAGAGTGGAGCCCAGGCAGGGTGGCCCAGGGGCCCGGAAGGCAAGATAGGCTGGGCCAGCATCCTGGTGTGGGCCAGCGTCTAGACAGAGTGGCTGCAGAAGCTGTATGCCTGGGGAGCAAGAGAGGTAGCGCCTTGCCCTGGGACAGCGCCTCAGGGTGCACATGGCAGAGTTCAGGTCTTGTGTAGAGGCTGGCCTTCATTCCTCTGGTTGGTGTGACAGGGAGCAAATAGAAATCAGCCGACCTCCATCTTTTTCCTCTTTTTTTTTTTCTCCCCCTGGCCTGGGATTAAATTCAGGGCCTCTGCACTGAACTGCGGATTGCCAAAACTCAGAAGGGCTTTAAAGGCAGGGGTTAAAAACAGCCAAACCAAAGAAAGAGATGATGTAGGGAGGTGAATAACTCTTTAGTTGCCTCTCCAGCCCTTTTTAGTTTTTATTTTGAGACAGTCTTGCTAAGTCACCACGTTGCCTGGGATGAGCTTGAACTTGCAGTACCATCTTCACCGCCTCCCTGCCTGGCATTATCACTGCTGTTGCATGAGTATGATGTACTCTCTTTCATCTTCTGTTTTGAGGCCTCCTTAAGTTCTCTATACTGTATTTTCTTCAAGTGTTTTGGTTTGATGGTTTTTACTCCTGTCTTTGAAGTTCTGGGGTTTGAAAATTCTTAGTTGCACTTTTTTTTTAATCTTTTCTAACACGAGGCCTTGCTATGCAGTTCAGGCTGGCCTTGAGTTCACCATATAACTTAGACTGACCTTGCATTTGCAGCAGTGTTCCTGCCTCAGCCTCCTGAGTGCTGGGATCACAGGTGTGTGCCACTATGCCCAGCTTCAAAGCTGCATGTTTAAGATTTGGTTGCTAAAAAACAGGCTTTTCTGTACGGCTCAGTGGGCTTGCCAACTTGTGCAGCCTACAAGTGACTGGCACTTGGTAATTTGTTGAGAAATTGCCGGATGCTGGCGTCTGTGAGTCTTTTACGTCCTTCTGGGCCCTAGCTTGTAAGAGGGAGGGAAAGGGCTGTGAAGCTTAGCCTCCGGGAGACACCTCCTCGCCATGCTGCACTTTGTGTCTACATCGGCCCCCGCTCCACTGACTTTCTGGGCAGTGTAAGTGTGCCGATGGAGACAACCAACTGTGGCTGTCTCGTGTGTAGTAGAATGATGGCTTCCCTGTTCAGACCTGGAGGGGAAGGGAATCCTTCAGCTGCCCGTCAGGTGGGGCGGGGCGGGGTGGGCCTGCTGCTGAGGGGTCTTCCCCCTCATGCACACTCCTAGGCCTGCTGCCCACCCTCCACCCCTCTAACCTCCCCTTCCAGTGCACCTGGGCTCCAGTTGCCACACCCTTCTGGGTCCTGCCTAGAGCACTGGCAGACCAGCTTGGAAGGGTTCCATGTTGGCTTTCCCCTGCCAGCTCAGGCTGCTGCTTCCTGTATCCATTAACTTAGTTACTGCGCCTACATCCATCTGCTTTTTTATCCTCCAAAATGTTACCCGTTCCTCTCATCTCTTGTTATTTCTTCTGTTCTCTTCATGGGTTTGTGTCCTTTTAGTCCTTTGCTGTCACATTTGTGTGGATTTAAGTGAGGCAACAAGATGGTGCCTATATTCCTGTCATGTTTACAGCCCTCATCCCTCCCCACCCCTCCCCCTGCAGCTCTCCCTCCAGATTCTCCCTGGACCCTCCTCGCACTGCCCCTCCCACCTACAGTTGAGACACCCACTGCTGAGGGGTCTCCCTCCTCATACACACATGTTCACAGCTGCAGCCTCCTGTGCATCTGCTTGTGGGGTGTTAGTTTACTGGCACTGTCAGTGCCAAGCCAGCCTGACACAGGGAAGGGCAGCCAACTTTGGCTGTCTTGTGTGTAGCAGAATGACAGCTACAACTTTTATTGGTAACCTTTTCTTTTTTGTACCTGTCCTTTAAATATGGAAAATATTTTATTTTCATTTCCTCCTGAAGTGATCGTGTGGATCCTAGGCCTTACTTCTTAGGTTCTCATGGATGTGTCGGGAGAAGCTGTGCGTGTCCTCCCAGCCTTCTGAGAAGCAGGCAGCTGTCACTGATATGCACTACAGCAGAGACCAAAGGCTTAGTGACAATGTGGAGCTGTGAGCAGGGTGCTGCCGATGGAGTCACACTGGAGTCAGAGCCCAACCTCCCCTCTGAGGAGCATGGGACCTTGGGAAGAGTGTTTGCCACTCTGAGCCTTTTGCTTCTTGGTCACTCGCAGTTCCCAGTCCCTCTCCCAGAGGTTCGCTGGTGATTCTCTTCCCTGGGGATGAAGGTTGCCCTTTTGTTCATTTCCTGTGTGGGAGAACCCTTCAGAAACAGGACTTAGCCGGAGATTTAGCTCAAGTGGTGAAGCAGTTTAAGTGCTTGCCTGGCAAGCTCAAGGTTGCAAGTTCGATCCCTGGCACACAAAAAAAAAAGAAACAGGACTTGCTACTGGGCAAGGAGTTTTCCTGATGACCAGGGAGAAAAAGAACCACCTAAGAATGCGGGTATCGGGACAGGCTTCCAGTTTTTCTTCCAGCATGACACATAAATGTATAGGCTTATGTGGGGTGGTGCCCTAGATACTCTGCTTGCCGGGCTGTACGAAGGCCAGCACTCTGGATGGACAGCTGCCCAGGTCCTGCCTGCCCACAAGAGAAGGCTTGCACCCTTGGATGCAGCCCTGACCATCTTATAGTACAGCACTGGGAACATTGTGTGTTCTGAACCCTCCTGGATCCTGCTGTGGGTGCCACTGGGCCTGGGCTGGGGGCAGCTTCGTTTGGCTTTCACTCTCTCAGGCTCCTCAGGCTCCTGCCTTTTACAATTTTGAGGAACATTGACAGTATGGATTATTTTTTTTTAATGTAGTACCCACCCAGCTCTGTCCTTTGGCACGGGTAGGCCTGGGTATCTGGTACTTGTCCTCATTGGGCTTGTAATTGTTGTCATCATGATTGCTCTGACCTTGGGAAGTCATGCAGGCTGGCCAGCGATGCACTGCAAGACAAAAGGCAAAGCTGTGATCGCACCAGGTAGCATGGGGCATCAGTCAGTGTGGTTATCAGGTAGGCTTGTGCCCTCTAGCAGGAAGCTGGAATCTGAAGAGAAGAGTTTTTATGGGAGGGCCTTCAGCCTTTCCCCTTTCTGCTTGTTTCTGGGAGGATGCTTGTGTCACTAGAGGACAGTTGCAGCCAGCCTTTTGTCTGGACCTAAGAATGTTATCTTTGCTGCGCCTACTTGGGCTTCATGAAAGTGAGGCTTCTCTGTTGTATAGACTGTAACCCTGGAGGAAAAGTGTTGAAGCAGGAGAAAGCTCAATGGAAAAAGAAAGGAGGGAATCCTAAAGAGAGTGGTGGGTCTGGACCTAAAATGAAGGCCATTGGGGTGCTGATAGGGTGGGGCTGGAGTCAGTTCTGATATCCAGCCTGACAGAGTGCTTCCTGTGAGACAAGACCTTGCTTGAGGTCTTTTTTTTCCCTGGGATGTGCTTTCAGGGTAATCTGTGGTCTTTCTGTGCTTTTTCTCTAGACCCTATATCTATGGACCTACATCACAGGGAGAAAGGATGCAAATTCTCCAAAATTTCAAGCACAACCCCAAAATCAACACCATCTTCATATCCAAGGTTTGTGTGGCCTGGGGTGGGGGCGAGGTTTGTAGCACTGTAGAGGGCCTGGGATACACTGATTCCTGGGCAGTGAGTTGATGTTGGTTAAGGGAGCTTAGCTCATGCATTTTCATTCTCATGTGTCCAGATGTTGGGCTGGGGGCCAGGGCTGGTGCCTGTGGGCAGTGGGAGACGGGAATCTAGATGAGGCTTCCTTAGCAGAGGCAATTCCCGCTGGAGAGTGGCTTTCCTTTGCCCCGGAGCTATGGCCTGATGTTTAGAAGGCACCCTAAGACCCAAAGCAGTAAGATCTCCCTATCTGGTGACATGGCTGGACCCCCATGCTGGGGAGCACCCTGCTCTCAGGACTCCATGTGGGGTGGTGACCCAGATCACGTCTGTCCTACATGTGCTGCTGTTGGCCTCAGGGGTCACTGGATAAGAGTATGGGTGGCTTCGTACAGAACTGTTTTTCTAACCAAATGTAAAGGATGATTGTAGGTGTGTCTGCGTTGCCCTTGCACCTAGCAGTCTGAACCTTGCCGAGTTGGGTCAGCAATAGTATGATTTGAGCTCTTAGCCTCACTCAGGGTCTGAGGGAGTCTGTCAGAGATCACCTCTTCACCCTGCTGCAGAAGGACTTTGGTGTGGAGAGAAGTGTCTTTCTAAGTTCTCTACAGAGCTGATCTAAATTTGGGCCAGGGCTAGGGAGGTAGCTCAGTGATGGAGTGTGTGCTTAGGATGTCCATGGCCCTTGGTTCTATACCCAGCACTGCAAAAATATATAAAAATATAGTGTTTTGAATTTTGGCCAGTTGATTTTTTTTTTTTCCTTTGCAGGTAGGTGACACATCATTTGATCTGCCAGAAGCAAACGTCCTCATTCAGATCTCCTCTCATGGTGGCTCCAGACGGCAGGAGGCCCAGAGGCTAGGGCGGGTGCTCAGAGCCAAAAAAGGTAAAGGGTCTTCCACTGCTTCTTAGGGTGGCAGGCTAAGCTTCTGAGTCACAGGGATGTCCAGAAGGATGCTCTACCCTGGGGCTAGCGAGATGCTGAAGGAAGGGAGGTCCCAAAGCAAGGACTGAGAACCATACCCTTGGCCCTTGTTATTTCTAAGGCCATGAGGGTGAGTGTGTGGGGTTTCTCTGGGCAGTGACCTGGGATTGACACCCACATGCTGTGGGCCGGACGGTTGTGTTGGTGGACAGATGGTGCACCTGGAGCCCCAGTGCTCACTGAGAGGGACAGGGAAAGGCCTCAGTGGATGTGGTGGTGTCAAGGGCTGCTCAGTTCTCCAGCCAAGAGGAAAGGAGGCAGTGGTGGGCACGTGGCCAGCACAGAATGGGTGCACTGCTCATAACCACACTGCCTGGGTGCCGCCAGCAGCAGGGGTGGGCAGGATCGCAGAGGGAGGGGTGCGGAGGATGAACCCTGCTGCCAGGACAGGGACTTCAGTAAAAGGGACCCCGGGCTCCACCATGGGGCTGGCAGTGATTAACATGCTGTGGAGAGATGGAGAAGTGATTACGTCTCTGGCAAGGACACAGGCCTGTCCTCAAGACATTTTATTATTGCACCAGGAGGCATCTGGACTGCTAGGATGTTTGAAAATGGCAAGATTAGTGGGGGACCTTATTCAGGTATGTTCGAGAAGCAGGTTATTGATTACAGTTAACATGGAGAAAAACCTGGTAATCAAAATAGCATGGGCTTGGACACCAGACTAAATGTGTGACCTTTGGAAAGTTACCTGTCTTCTGGGCTTTAGTACCACCCAAAGTGAGTAATAGGCCTATCTTGCAGAACTTTTACAAGAATGAATTTGTAGTTGGACGTGGTGGTGCATATCTGTAATCCCAGCACTTGAAAGGCTGAGGCAGGATCACTAAGTTTGAGGCCAGCTGGGCCACATAATGAGTTTAAGACCAGCCTATACTACATAGTGAGGCTTTGTTATGGTTTGTGTCTAGATGTCCTCCCAAAGCCTCATGTGGCCATGGGGGTGGGCTCTTCAGAGGCAGCTGAATCTAGAGTTTGTGATTGATTCATGGTCCAATGCTGGGGTTAGGGTGCGAGTGCTACACCACCCTAGGGCAGGTAGCTTACATATAATATAAAGTCAGAAAAGAGGTCTATCTCCCTCTCTCCTCACTTGTTGCTTTTGCTGTCTTCTGCTGCCATAAACTGTTGCCTGCCATGTGCCACCCTGGCTCAGAGCCAGCTGATTATGGGCTGAAACCTCCACAAACTGAGCTGATAAACCTTTTTGCCTTTGGGTGTCAGATATTTTGTCTCAAAGTAATGAAGTCAAGCTCTCATATAATATAAGGCAGTTGACTGCTGGATAGACCAACTTTTATAAATTGACAAGAATGGTGGTCTGTTAGCAAATATGAAAGTAATTTACTACTTATTCCATACTCTTTTTCACATGAAAAAGAAGCAAAATTAGTTTAAAAACTCATTTGATTACAATTATATTTTCTTAGTGAAAATACTGTTTGAATAAGATATCTGGCTTCTTTATGCATCTTTGAGTTTGTGTAAGACAAACAGTTGGACTCCAGGGCAATTTTAGATACTTAATCTACTGACATTTAAACTGAAAAGCAGAGATGCTAGAATTTTCCTGAAGAATCAAATGTTTCAGCCTGAAATATTTTCTGTAATATTTCTGTCTTTGTGTTTTTAAAAGCAGGAGCTTAAATACCTGTAATCTATGTAAAGTGTATCCTTAGTGTTTTGTTTTGTTTTGTTTTTTTGAGACAGGGTTTCCCTGTGCAATTCAGGCTGGCCTTTAACTCACATTGTAGCCCAAGCTGGCTTCAAACTTGCAGTGATTTCCTGCCTCAGCTTCTCACACTTAGTGGTTTTCCATATATTCACAAAGTGATTTCTCTTCACCTGAGAAAAGTCACACTTTACCTACCCATTAGCAGTCACTCCTTATCTCCTCCCTGCCACTTTTTTTGGTCTTTTTGAAACAAGGTTTTGATGTGCTGTTCTGGCTGTCCTTGAACTCACAGTGATCCTCCTGCCTCAGCCTCCCAAGTGCTGGGATTACAGGCATGCATCACCATGTCCAGCCCTCATTGCTCCTTGTTCCCAGCCACTAAACTGCTTTTGTCTCTATGTGTCTACTATGAACAGTTCATATAAATGGAGCCATATTCTGTGACTGTTACTCCATTTAGTGTGTTTTCAAAAGGATTATCCATGTATATCAGTGTTTAGTTTTTATTGTCAGATGATCCACTTTATGAAGATGTTGCATTTTATTTGTCCCTTTCTCTGGTGATGAGCATTTGAGTTGTTTCTGCCATCTAGCGCTTGGATAATGCTACTGTGAGATTCACACTCAGGTCTTTGTGTGGATGTTTCCCATTCTCTGGAGGTGTACCTAGGAGTGGGGTTGCTGGATGGTATGGTAGTGACTGTCAGATTTAGCATCAGAGGAGCTGGCAGACTGTTCCAGAGTAGCTGCCTTGTCCTGCATTCTCACCAATAGGGTGTGAGATTGCGCTTGTCTGCCAGTTTGACACTGGATGTGACTATCTCTGATTCCCTATCTGGTGGAGCAAGCGGTTGGCCCCTTGTGGTTTTCGTTTGCATTTCCCTGGTACTGATGAGTGGTTCATGTGGTCCTTGGAGAAACGTCTGTTCAGATCTTTGCCCATTTTATAATCAAGTTATTTGTCTTGTTCAGTTGCAGTAGTTTGTGGTATATTCTAGACACCAGTCCAGTCCCGTGTCAGGTGTGCTTCGCTGACCATGTTTTCTGGTTCTGTGGATGGTCTCTTTGCTTCCTTGTTGGTGTTATTTAAAGCATGAAAGGCTTTATTGAAAGTCAGGGTGATCATGCCCTGCCTGCAGAGCTTTCCCACTCCAGTGCTGCTTTTGAGCCTGAGACCCAAGACTCCTGACCTCTTGTGGCTAATGTCATTTTTTGCCCTGCCTTCTCCCACAGGGATGGTTGCAGAGGAGTACAATGCCTTTTTCTACTCGCTGGTGTCCCAGGACACCCAGGAAATGGCCTATTCCACCAAGCGACAGAGATTCTTGGTTGATCAGGGTTATAGCTTTAAGGTAGGTGTCCTCATGGCCTGCAGGAGAAGCAGGTCCAGCCTGGAGCAAGCCTCAGTAGGCACAAAGCATTTGGGAGTCAGAGACCAAGGGTCAGACTCCTTTGTCTCTGCATGCATGCCAGGGACAGCATGAGTTTGAGTTACTGGTGAGTGATATGCTGGCCTGGCAGGACTGAGATGCTAAAGGCCTATGGCCAGAACTGCGGGTCTGAGCCCTCAGGGTTCCATTCTCGGGACACCACTGAGCGTGTGCCTGAGTGTGCGGCCCAGACCCAGAGCTGTCCTGTGCTGCAAACCAGGCTCTGAATAGCTTGGGGAGTTCTGAAGCTTTGGCTGACGTTCATTGGCTAAGGCATTTACTTGTAAAAATTTGTATTAGTATATATTTGCAGTATGTAACAATGATGTTTATCACAGGAAGTTGGCACAGGTACATGACAGACCTTCATTCTGTGTACTGCCCCTTCCCTCCCACCATCTCTAGGAGGCACTTCCTTTCCTGTTGACATAACTATGAAGTTTATGTCAGGACTTAGTGTCTCGCAGTGCTTCATTTGTGGGGAAGAAAATTCAACCTGTGCTTCACTGAAAGGATGTTGCTAGAACATCCATCCCCAGGCTTTCGATTGGCAAAAGGCCACCTTTTCAGATGCTTTGTGTGTGTGTGTACGTGTGCACATGGAACTCAAGGCTCTTCCCCTCCGCCACCAAGCTGTGCTGCGGCCTTCAGTTATGTCTCTTTAGACATTGCTGAACATTTCCATTGGTAGGCTAAGATAGAGGACAGGGTCCTTGGGCCTGTATCCTTCTAGTCAGAGGCAGTAACACTTTTCAGCCCTCTTAGGCTGGGCTAGTGGACAGGATGCTCGGGTTTTAGAGGGTTTGCACTGTGACTCATTACTCATCTGCCTGAGTCTGTTCTGAGGGTGGCACCGCATGGTAACAGAAGAGCAGCACAGCACTCTGACCTCAACAGAAGGCCAGCCCAGGTAGGAGCACACCTGAGCAGCCAGCAGGTCCCAAGGGTGGTGAGCCAGAGGTTGAGCCTGGCACACTGGTCTTGTCTGCACTGTGTATATCTGGTCACCTGAAGGACTCAGTCAAATCCTTACCCTTGGCATTTTCTTTCAGTTAACATCATGAGGAGGATAGAGGCAGGCTGACTTTCTGCAGGGCTACGCAGGCCTTACAGTCAGTGAGCCATAGACATGAAAACCCAGCCTTCTCTATGCTCTTCGGGAGAAAATCCAGTTGGTAATTCTTGCCAGCCTGCCATTATTTTGTGTTCACTCCCACTGGAAGTGCAGGTCAGAGTACAGTGTGGTGAGCGTCCTTGTGCAAGGGCAAAGCTGTGTCTTTCCTTCTGTTTCTGTGCCCTTAGTTAGAGCAAGATAGGAAAACAGCATAGAGTGTTTGACCGTCACTGGGGCTTCTGCACAGGACCTGCTGTGTGCAGGGAACAGATCCCTCCAGGTTCCCTCATCTGTCATTAGGCTAGCCTGTTACAGGCGGCTCTCGGAGCTAGTCCCTGGATGCCAGAGAGGAGTGCCATGCTGTTAGCCCCTGGCTGGCTGGGGAGGAAGTGAGCAGAATGAATAGCCCTGGGTGGAGCCAGGCCAGGGGAACACAGAGAGACCCACAGCTGCTGTTGGGTTTGCAGGTGATCACAAAGCTTGCTGGCATGGAGGAGGAAGAGTTGGCGTTTTCCACGAAAGAGGAGCAGCAGCAGCTCCTACAGAAAGTCCTGGCAGCCACTGACCTGGATGCAGAGGAGGAGGTGGTGGCGGGAGAGTTTGGCTCCAGATCCAGCCAGGTGAGTGAGCGGGTGAGGCCGCAGGTATTACTGCTCGCAGAGGACAGCCCCTGAGATGCATGCACATGCGCGTGGAGCCCTGTGTGTGTGTGAGCTCAGGGGCTTTGGAAAGCAGGAAAATGGGAAGAGAATAATAGAAACAATGTCAACAACCTTTTAGCGCATGTCCCTTACATATGTGTTTTTGGACATGGCTGGGCTCACAGTGACTGCTTGTCTGTACCATCATCTGGAATGAGTATTTGTTAGGTCCTGATGTTGAAGCCCAGAAAGACAAATGTGAGATTGCAGGTTCTGTCTGGCAGGCTGCTGGACGCAGCAGTGGGTGACAGGCCAGCAGCCACTATCGCTGGGCTTGGGCAGTCAGCTCACCTCTGCTTCCTCCCTCAGTGATAAAACAGCCTCCCAGCCTGTGAGATGGATCTGAGGGTTAACTCGAGTAGTAGCATCAGTATTTATTTTGAAAAATGTGTAGTTCTCTAAAATACTTAGCCTTTCATTTATGCTTACTGAGTGCCTGCCCTGTTGCCAGCAGATGGAATATGCATGATGAAAGAGCTTCGTTACAGAGCCTTCTCACCAATCCTTCAGAGAAACGGGCAGTTTATCACACACTTTTGAGTATATGTGGTAGCAAAGCCGGAAGGTGAACAGAGGCCCAAAGAAGACAAGGAGGAAGCAGCTGTTGCCTGGGCAGGCGCAGCCCTTCCTCCAGCCTGAGGCCTTCTTCCTGCCTGCAGGAAGTGATCTGCTCTGAAGCCCAGGAAGCTTGCTGCAGCCACTGGCCCTGTGGTGCCATCCAGTCAGTCCTAGCCCATAAGATGAGGCTGCAGCAGGCACAGGACTAGTGTCGGCCTGCATACTTCCCCTGTGAACTTGTGTTAGTCATGATCTGGGCTCGTGCCAATCATGACCTCTGTCCATACTCCTTTTGTCAGTGCAGATGTAGTCATCTCCCTTTGACAGAGGCGTTCATTGGGGCAGACATTCGGTGTCTAACCAGGTCTCCCTGTAAGCACTGGAGCCAGGTCTTAAGCTCAGGACTTGCTTTTTTATTATGTTACCCGGCTGGCCCTGAACTCCCGGGCTAAAGGGATCCTCACACCTCTGCCTTCAGAGTAGCTGGGACTATAGCTGCACTCTACTGTGCCCAGCTTAACTCTGGGGCTTTCTGGCTTTCCCATGGGTTCAAAGCATATTATGTGGTATCTTGGAAATTTTAAGGGACTTTTGCACTGTTAAAAAACTTCAGAAATTGTCACTAAAATAGATAGTATAGCATTCTGGTTAAGAACTCTGAGTCTTGATGCTGGGCGTGGTTGATGCATGCCTATTATCTCAACACTCTGGAGGCAGAGGCAGGAGAATTGGTGTGAGTTTGAGACTAGCCTGGGCTACATAGTGAGTTCAAGGTCAGGCTGACCTATATAGTGAGACCCCCATCTCAAAAAACAAACAAATAAAAGGACTCTTGAGTCCTAAACCAGACTGCTTCTGTTCAAGTACTGTTTCCTATGAGCTATGTGGTCTTGGATAATTGTATGTATGTATGTATTTATTTATTTAATTGTTGGAACTGGGAATCAAATTGCTTCTGCCTTTTGGCTAAGATCAAGTGGAATCAGGCATCGAACAAAGGACTTTGTGCTTGCCAGGCAGGCACCATGCTGCTGAGCTATATCCCTGGCCTCCTGATTGTTTTAATCTCTTTGTGCCTTGGTTTCCTGTTGTGTAGGGTGAGGATTATAATGGTTGTAAGAATTAGATGAGGTAATGCATCCAGAATGTTTAGAATAATGCCTAAGACACAATATTAGTAAATGTGGCTTGAAAATAACAAAATACATGAATTTTATTGTATATTTTATGAACTTCCCCCTGTGAGACTAACTGAGGGCTGGGCCATCCCTCCTCTGCAGGTGTCCCGGCGCTTTGGCACCATGAGCTCAATGTCCGGGGCGGACGACACTGTGTACATGGAGTACCACTCGTCACGGAGCAAGCCTTCCACCAAGCATGTGCACCCGCTCTTCAAGCGCTTTAGGAAGTGATGCCGGGTTGTGCAGGACTGACGCTGGCATCGCAAGGGCTTTTGCACAGTGTTCTCTTCCATACCTCTGTGCTTCCCACCGCCTGGCCTGCGCTGGTCCACATGCCTGTCTTGACTGTGTAAGCAAAACTCCTTAGAAGTCTGGTGGATCACCCAGGGCTTCAAAAATGAAAGAAGACTATTTTTTGGATTTTTGGACTTTATAGAGAGTAGGTCATTCCTATATAGAAAAAGTTGTGCCATTTAAGGCATATTTGTTTTGATGGTCTACTGAATAAACAGAAATGAAACACTTGGCCCTCTGTAGTTCGGTGGTTTTAAGCCTGTTGAGGGTTTGGGCTGTGTTTGTGTGACCGCTCCGTCAAGGCTGCACTGTGCAGCATGCCATGGAGCGTGGGGACAATCTTGGGGCCTTGGAGACGGGGGTCCAGGCCGGGGTTGCTTGCACCCTTGGCACTGGTCCCTGTTGATAGTTAGTTCTGGTAGATTCAGATTGGCACTCTTGATCCTCTAGCTTCCTTCTTTTCCTGTTCCTTACAAACTGGTCCCCAACATGGAGGCCCTCCAGGTCGCTTAAAAGCCATCACCTCCTCAGAAAGCCACTGCACCCAGCTCCTGGTGGCTTATATCTGAGGGAACCATCTCGTATTTCTCCTGAGAAATATCATTTAGATATTGCCGGGAGGCTGAGTCTCTCTTTTTATAGTTCCTTTATCTTTAATGGTGTCTTTCGGCTTCTGTCTTGTTCCTCCCATGAAAGAAAAGGTGCTTCAGATAGTCAGGGAGGCAGGATTGCTCAGGGAAGGGCAGGCGTGTGCCTGGCGACGTGGCTGTTGTGAGAAGGCTGCCCCCTTGAGTGAGGGCGGAAGCCTGTACTGAGAAAGCTCAGAATTGGTGGGGTCCCTGCCCACCTGCTGCTCTCCAGCAGCCCGTTTCTACACGGTGGGCACCAGCACCCTGAGACTGTTACTCTAGGAAACAGCCACAAGTCCCACCAGCGTAGTTCAGGTTTTAAGCAAGACCCACATTCCTGTTCTCTGAGCTGACCTCAGGATGGGTTCTGAGTCTGAGCAGCATTTGGCGCCGGCCTCAGGAGATGACAGTGGGGGCCCAACTAGAAGAGGGACCCACAGCTGGACCCACAGCTGGACCCACAGCTGTGCGGAGGCATTGCAGCCCCGTGGCCTTGCCTGGCCTGTCCCTGACTGGCTGGCATGCAGGTGTTCAGATGTGTACAGCCATTGTTTTTAGACTCACCTGTTACACCTTGCACTCAAGATGTGCAAATAATACCACACACATCCTGGGTTGCCAGTTTTTGCCCTTATGCTTGGTGCTTTCTCGCCTGCCAACCATGTTTTATTTTACCTGAGCCCTGTGATCCTAGCAGGGATTCTGTGAGCTAGGAGTGTAGCTCAGTGGTATAGCGTTTGCCCAGCATGTGCAGAGCTCTGGGTTCCATCTGCAGCATTGCAAAAAGCAAACCAAAAGTAAGAGCATCCTTTGTTTTAGAAATAGATTGCTGCAAGCTTGTTAAGATTCTCCTCATCCCCCAGACCCCTAAACTTTACCCACCTCTCAGTAATCCTTTCAAAGTAAGTCCAAGTGTAAATTGTATTTATTTATTTATTTTACTAGGTAGCAAGCTCCTCCTTCCTCTAAATTTCCAAGTGTTTGTTTCTAGGGTATGAATGTGCATTTGATTTTCATGTATCAATACTGATCAATAAATTCATGCTAAATTCAGTTATAGAAATTTTTTGTGTAGATTTCTAGAATAGGTTGACAAAAATCAGTAAAAATATTGACTTTTGTCCAATACTGTCAACTAAGGTGACTTGGTTGACATTTAGGGAATATTCCACCCAATAGCAGCCGAATAATAATTTTTTCAAATACACACAGATTGTTTACCAATATAGGATCAGTCTCTGGTCATATAACAAGTGCAGTAAATTCAAAATGACTCAGATCAAACAAGCTGTGTTCTGGCCACAGTGGAATTAAAAATTCGTAACAGAGGTATCTCTGGGAAACCCCCAAGTTTTAGAAATAGGACAATTAATGTAATATGTTAGCTGTAAAGCATTACTAGTGGGTGAGTCTGTTATGGTGGTGTTTATGAGTGAGGAACTTCTGAGTCAGCAAAGTAAGTGGACAGGACCCCCTGACTGACTTGGATGGGTGTCATCCTACATGTCAAGGGCTCAGGTAGAATGCAAAGACGGAAGAGGGCCAGGCCGAGCTGGGGCAGTGTTTGCTCTCTGACATCGGTGTTGGTGCAGGAGCCTTCAGAGTCTTCCCAGCCTTTGCCATTTGGTTCCTGGGCCTTTGCGGCTTCACCAGGGCCGCAGCACCACTTCCCTGAGGCTCCAGCTTGTGGATGGTGAACTTCAGGGCTCCCCAGCCTCCATAACCCTGCAGGCTCCTCTTGTAATAAGCCATCCCTTCCCCTTAGTTTAGTTCTGCTTCTCAGGAGACCCCCTACTATCTAATACATTCTAAATTTTAAAAATCAGTCAAAAAGGAAATTAATGTTTTGAACTAAGTGAAAGTCAAACTATATTTTTTTATTTGCTGTATGAGTGTTGACTTACTATAACCTTTCCGCCTGGTGCCAGCCCACCCCTCCTGGGGCTGGTTGGTTCTTTGAGATGGTGCCAGCCCAGTCAGGAGCATGCCTTTGACACCAGCGCAGAGCACACCTCTGTCTGGCACAAGAACCCCAGGAAGCGGCATAGTTCTGCTTTAATATCCCAGTGCCAGGTGTCAGGTTTCTGTGGACCACTCATGTAGCAGCATTGGAACTACACTAGCCAAGCCTTAAATGTTTATTCTGAACTGCAGTGCCTTTACCAAGGGAATCCCAGTGCAAACTGTGGCCTGAGCTTTCCCCTCCTGCAGGCTGAGTACCCTCTGGCTTTCCCATGTGGTTGGCATGTTGTGACATGACCCACATTTCTAGGACCTATGAGTATAACAAACTTTCGTGTCTCCTCTTGTGGCAGCACCTGACTGACACCATACAAGAAGACAGAACTGAACTCGCTCTGAAAGTCTGGGTGGTGGTGGTGGTGTTGCAGCCAGATCAGTACTGAAGGGGAAATGTGTAGCATTAAACTGTGTTAGGAAAGAAGACATCTCTCGAATCAATGACCTCAGCTTCCAGTTTAAGAAACAAAGCAAGCTGAAGAAAGATCGAAATAGAGTAGTGAAAGAAAACAATACAGAACAGCAATGAAACTGAAAAAAAATTATTAACACCAGCTTTTGTAAGCTGATAAACAATTAAAGAGACTGATCAGGAAAAGAGAGACAAACTTCCAATTCAGGAATGAGCAAAGTGACATGATCCTACAATTCTACAGATAATAAAAGGATAAATGAATTTTATGGAAAACTACGCAACCCCTTCCCCAATGAATCTAGGAAGAAAAAATTAATAATAAAATTATTTGAAGAAAACCACAGACCAATATCCCTTATAAACATCTGAAAATATTAACAATTTTAGCAAATCAAAAAATCTATAAAAAGATTAGTAAATCATGACTAGATTTTTATCCCAAGATTCCAAAATTAGTTTAACATTCAAAAAATCAGTCAAGTGGAGGGAGAGAGCCAGGGGCCTCACCAGGAGGGGATTCTCGCCTGGAAATCAGTGCCATGCCCCGGCTGCTGACTGAGTGGAGACAGCCACACCCAAGCCTGTCTCTGTGTGTCTGCGCCTTTCTCGGACTGCAGGAGGAGAGATGTAGGCCTCACCAGGAAGGGATCCTGGTGGCAAACCGTATCATCTTCGTTGTTGTTGTTGTTGTTGTTGTTGGGTTGGGTTTTATTCTCTTTTGTTTTGTTTGATTATATTAAATCTGATGGCGTGAGTAGCTATGTGAAAAATAGCAAGACATATTATGGTAGCCATTTTGGATTTACTAGTAGCCTATTTTGAAGTCCTTTATTGCATTCACTGTTTTGGTTTTATTGTTTCTATTCTATTGATTTTTACTATGTCCAAGAGTATCTGTAGCTATTATGAAGACAACAAAAGGCATTATGGTAACTGTTGTTGGTTTTGTAAGCTTTTGAAGTCCTATATCATTTATACTGGTTTATTTTTTTATTGGTTTTCTTGTTTTATTTTCCTTGGCTTTATTGGTTTTCAAATAAAATAGAAAAAAATCAGTCAATATGATTCACCACATTGAAAAACCATGCATTCTTTTCAGTAGAGCCAGAGAAAATATTTGATAAAATCCAACAACCGTTCATGGCAAATATTCTCAGGAGACTGGGAATGGATGAAATCCCAAAACAGTGTAGGCTCTCTGGAAGACAAAACAAAAAACTGCCAACATTGTACTTAATACTGGAAGACTGAATGCTTTCCCAAAGGCTGGCATCAAAGCAGGTGTGTGTATTCTTGCTGCCCTACTTGGCATTGTACTGGCGGTCTTGCCAGAGCACCAGAATTAGAAGAAAAATCTTACAGATCAGAAAAAAGTGATAAAATATCTTTACTTGCAGATGATATGATTTTGTAAAGAAATCTCATGGAGTGTACAGAAAAAAATACTAGAACCAATGAGTGAGTTTATTATAGATGTAGGATATAGTAATGATGTAATATTGACATTTAAAAGTCAAGTATGTATGCATATACATATATATATATATAGCAACAAAGCTATTGTGATCACTGTTTAGGACTGTACATCCTTCAGAAATTTAATTTTAATAGTATGATAATCTCTTAAAACTTGAATTTTCTAGCCGGGGATATAGCTCAGCAGCACAGTACTTGTCTGGCAAGCATGAGGTCATGAGTTTGATTCCTGGTACCAAAAAAAAAACCTTGAACTTTTAACTGCTAGACTTTGATTTTCCTAAAACATAAGAATTTATTTAAAATAAAAATTATTTTCCAGAAATGAGGTATCATTTCAACAAAAGTGGTTTTTTGGGTCTGTTTTCAATATTAGAGAACCAAATTTGCATGTGTTAAAAAGTAGGACTGATATTCTTTACAAATAATTTTGATCAAATATATGTTTAAAGAACGCTTTTCTTAACATTCTGTATTGAACCATACATTGTTTAGTAGGAATGAGCTTGTGTTATTTACTAAGAGAATGAGTAGTGGGGAGCAGGATCCATTGGGAATTTCATAACCAGCTTATTTTGAGGAGAACTCACATGCAGTATCAGCTGTGCTGTAGCCAAATGCTGTTCCATACCCTGGAGCTGTGTGGCCAGAAACAGCTGTACCTGCAAGAGAAGCTCCCCTGTCAGATCTGTTCTGCCTCACTGCCCGGACTACTATAGACATGACTGTATCCACAACACTCTTTTGCTTAAGGAATCTTCTTTTTCTTATTATTTGCTACAATGTGTTCAGAAAACAGTTTCTTCAAATCAGCTAAAGCTGTGCTTGCCTTTGCCACTTTCTTATTTGGACCTGCGCCTCTGAATTTCTGTCCATCTACTTCTATCTCTACTTGTCATGGCTTCCTCCAGGCTCTAAGACGAGTTCATACCTAAGGCCTCTTCCTTCTCCATTACGGGACTTTTTCTACTTGCTCTGAGGCCCTGAGTTCACACTCATGTACTGGATGCTTCAGTTACAGAGTTTCCAGTATTACTGCTGGAGTTTAAAGACACTTTCATTATCTGATTTTTTTTCTTTTTCTTTTTTGGTACCGGGGATTGAACTTGTGACCTTATGCTTATGCCACTGAGCTAAATCCTGCAGGGCACTTGTCTGATTTTTTATTAGAACTCATACATTCAATTTCCACACCAAAGGTATTGGGTATCCCTTTGCCTGTAATTTCACTGCGATGTGAAGTTTTGCTGTTTCCTTCAGTGATCCTGCTACTCCTTAAAGTGTGCCATTTACATCTGCAGACATTGTGAAGCCTGGGTCATGGACAAGGCCGTACTGAAGACAGATTACACTGAAGCTCAGGCCTGACTGATTTAGCCTCATCAGTAGGTGAAGCAAATGATGAAGGAGAGTGAAGTGGCAGGACAGCCTCATCAGTGAATTCATGAGGTCTATTGCTTTACTATTCAGCATTTTCCTTGAGTTTTGTTTCATCTTATTGGGAGCTTTATCATCCACTAACACATCTTCAAGTGACCATTTTAGATCTGAAGACCACCACCTTCTCGATGAGAAATGTTTCTGAAAGGGCTTATTAATTGGATGGGATCCATCTCCAGAACTTAATAATCTCACCTAAGGCTGACGATCTGCAGTGTGGGTGACATCTTCTTTTTGCTGGATCTGATATAGTTCAAAGCATCTGCTGGGTATCATGTACAGGCTCATGAAGACTGGGACCACCCCTGGAATAGTGTTCCAGCTGTCAAACACTCCATTACTCATCTCAAGGTCTTCCCAGTGCTGAGAGGTTGAACACAAATACTGACAGACTTTTCACACATGGTCTCTAGTGGCCTTTGTTGTCGTGGTACCCATGTGAGAACTCTGCTGCACATATGCAGAATACATGTTAGAGGCACAGAGATGAGAGAGACCTCCAGGGAGAGCTCTGTGTTTGGCAGCCATGACTGTTTATTTCTTCCTGTGGGAGCAGGCTGAGTTTGCAGAGTGGATCAGCAGGAAGTCAGAGGAGAACAAAGGATTTAAGAGATGGGGGGAATTGCTACCTTGGGGAATTTGGGGGCAGAGATAGTGTGATTGTGCTTCTCATAACAGGCAGGACAGATGTGAAGGTGGTCCCACTTGTCCACATGTGCAGTGCAAATGGACATGGCTTTGTTCTTTGGTGGTTTCCTGTAAGGACTGTTGGTGACACTCATCCACTGGGCATGACGTTCCTGTCTCTTTGTTGTTATAAAGAAAGATTTAAGAGGGGTGGGGGGCACTGTTTTTCATAGCTTCTTCCTGGGGGATGTGTGGGTATCGTGGACACCTTCAGATGATATTCTTGTCTCTTTGTTGTTCTTGAGGGTTCTTGGAGGACAGGATGGTATGAGGGTGGGAAGTGAGGTAGTATGAGAGGTTAGTGAGGACCCAGACCTGGGGAGGGACTGGAGTGGAGATGGAGATGGAAAGCCAGTGATCTTGGCTAAGAATGGATTGGACTGGCTTAGCAGGGAGTGAGTTAACTTCAGGGTCTTGTAGAAATAATCAGGGAGCAGCAGGGGTGCAACCATAGGGTGTGGCAAAAAGAACAGGTGGGTTAGCTAGCAAAGAAAATACAGGGAGGAGGTGGGTAATTTGACCCCTCTGGAAAGAAATCACAGTGTCCTGAAAAAGGAAATTTTTATCCACTTAAAGATTGACTCAAAGATGGGGACCTGCGGGTGGAACCAAGGAAGACCAAGGTGGCCTAAATGAAGAAAGTAGGTGAAACAGATGACGAGAGTGAAGTGGCAGGACAGGCAGGAGCAGGGTGCTGAGGTGTCTTCCAGAATTTGGGTCAATCTGAGGTAAATAGGGGAGATTACTTGTGATTTTTCACTAGGTGGAGTTAGGCGAGTTATCAGCAAGACACAGCATCATTCCAGGAGTGTACCCACGGGGTACACTGGTAGATGGCCTGCTGTAGGGTGCTGTCAGTGAGTAGGAAGGAAGGGTTCTTGCTCCTTAGGCTGTAGGGTCCTAGGGTTTAAATCTTTAGGATAAATTTGTTAGTTGGGCAGTCTTTATAATGCTGGGTGCTGGGAGAAGGCAAGAGCAGGTTAGCAGCACATCTTTTTATGGGTTTGCTGACAAACTGGAAAGGAAGTCTCTGACATGGATGGCCCCTGAGCTGAGGTTTTGCCCAAGAAGAAAGGTGCGGCCATATAAAAGCTCAGATGGACTGTATCTTGTATGTTCCCAGTGGGCGGATTGCATGTGAGGAAGAGATACTTGGAGCAAGGAAATATAATCTTTAAGGAGCTAGAGTGTGAACTTGGTGAAGTGGGTCTTGAGGAGGCCATTATCTCTCTTTGGATGCTCGAGGCTGGTAGAAGGTGTGGAGGTTTTACTGGACACCAAGCAACTTGGACACCTCCTGGTAATTTGACTAGTGAAAGCGGGGCTATCATCCGATTGAATAGAGGGCGAAGGCCAGACCTGGGGATAATATGGGCTAGGAGGGAGTTGACAGTGGCTGAGGTCTTTTCCGAGTCTGTGGGGACTGTTCTGTCCATTCAATAAAGGTATTGACCTGGACCAGGAGATATTTTAACTTTTGCACTTGTGGCATGTGGGTGAAATCAATATGCCAATCCTGAATTGAAGAAAAGCCTCGCTCTTCAAGTGTAGGAATAGGAAGGTTAGAGTTAGGAGGTAGCGTCTGATCTGCACGCGGGAGGCTCTGTGGGAAGGGGAAGTAGTGGCTGTTGCAGTTTGGGCAGAAGACTTGGCAGGGGACAGGAAGGGGGAAGAAGGGTGGTTTCCCATGGAGGGCAGAGGGGTCATTGTCATGCCCACTGTATCAAAATGAGAGCAGCCACAAGATCCACAGCAGTTGTCTCCATTTGGGACTTGGCCATAACAGAGCATGAGTGAGTGGCCAAGGCAGGCAGTTAGGAAAACACCAAGGAAAGACAGTTCTTCCCAGAGGGTATTTCCCCAGCACTGGGCTTGAACATCACAGAAGGTAGACTGAGCCTCTCTCTGTCCCAGGGGCAGAAGGATAGAAAGGCAGGAGAAGGGTGGAGAGAAAGTATGAGAGATAAGAGGAAGGCATGAGCCCCTGAAGATTATGGGATGAGTAGAAGGTGAGTAGGGCCTGTCTAGTGATTTTGAGTGTTTCTTGGAGTAACAGAGCCTCTTTTTAAGGTCTGAAAAAATGAGTGATGAAACATCTTGTGATCTAAGGGCTCAGTGTGTTCTTCCTTTTTAAGTTTATAGAGGGATTTAGTGAGGGGAGCAAAACTGGGAATCCAGAGGCAGAAGTAATCTATGCCAAGACAGGAGAGAAGTTGTTGTTTGGTGGTGGGGGTTGGAACTGGGAGATCAAGTGGGTGCAGTTCCGAGGTAGGGCTTGGGTATGCTTGTGAAGAATGATGCACAGATAGGCGACAGATGGGGAAGAGACTCAAGCCTTAGAGGGAGATACTTGATATCTCTTTGATTCTAGATATTGTAATAATAAGAGGGTGCCTCTATTGGATGATTTGTATGAGAGGCTGCAGAGGGTGAGGTCAGGCCACTATGTACTGTATGAGATTAGAGGAAGAGAGGTAAAAGGAGACAAAATCATGGGTGAGATCCTGACTGAAGTGCTGGGGGCTGTCCTGGAAACCCTGTGGCAAGACAGTCCAGGTCAGCTGTTAGGCTTGATGAGTGTCAGGGTCTGTCTAGATAAAGGTGGAGAGAGGTTTGTTGGGGAAGGGTGCAGGAGAGTAGTGCAAAAGGCATCCTTTAAATCTAAGAATAATGAGCTGTAGACAGAGGGGTAGAAGGAAAGATTGTGTATGGGTTAGGTGCCATAAGTTGTATAGGAAGGAAAAATCTGATTGATAGCATGGAGATCTTGTACCAGCTTGTAAAAACCACTTATCTTTCATACCAGGAGAATGGGAGTGTTGTAAGGGGAATTAGTGGGAATTCAGAGACCATGTCACAATAGGTGAGAAATAATAGGCATAAAGCGTAAAATCAGGGATATTATTACAAGCGTAAAATCTGATTGATAGCATGGAGATC